>VUQH01006174.1:6578-22609 GCA_015106775.1 Etroplus canarensis | reverse complement strand
AGGTGGTGTAGGTGTGTGTTTGTGTGTGTGTGTGTATGTGTGTGTGTGTGTGTGTGTGTGTGTGTGTGTGTGTGTGTGTGTCAGTAACTTCAGCAGCATCACATTTCTTCATGACTGACACGGCCCAAGTGTTCACTCCGCGGCTCTCACTCATACGGCTCTACAGTTAAGTGCGTCCCACAGCTAATTTGGCAGAGTCTGCCCTTATAAATAATTTCTTTATTGTTTTTGCTAAATTGATTTCTGCTGCAAGTCGGGGGGGTGTTTATGTGCACGCCTGTGTGACCGCTCACTGTGGCCGAGACCCCAGGAGTGGTGGACTAGAACAAGAAGTTACAACCGCTGCGCCCTTCCTCCACTCTTCGTGTCTCACAAGAGTCTGAAGGTGCTTATTGCCAAATCAAAAAACACATCGCTCCTGTTTTCTCTTTTTGAAGTGGGCCACCACATATACATCTGTGAAATACCACAAGTTTTTACAGTCTGACCAACTCATGTATTTATAAAAAGAAATGAATATAAATAAAAATGTCAAGAATTAAATTAATTCACTGATGTGCCAGTTTTGTCAAATGCCCATAATCTTTTGAGAAAAAAAAAAGATTTTTGAATGTACACTATGTCGACAAAAATATAGGGTCACCTACATGTTACACCTTCAGGAGTCTTTATGATGGACCATTTTTAAATCCATAGCCACTGATAAGGAGTTGGTCTCCCCTTTGCATCTATAACAGCTTCCACTCTTCTGGATTTTTGAGTGTGTGTGTGAATTTTTTCCCATTCATCCAGAAGACCGTTTGATGTTGGATGAGAGGGCCTGGCTTGCAATCTCTGTTCATGATCATCCCAAAGATGTTGGATGGGGTTGAGGTCAGGGCTCTGTGTGGGCCAGTCAAGTTCTTTCAAGTTCAAGTCAAGTTTGCAACAAATTTCAGCCATGCAGCTACTCGGCTATGGAAATCCATGCCATGAAGCTCCCAGCGCAAAGTTTTTGTGCTGATGTTAATGCCAGAGGAGGTTTGGAACTCTATAGTTATTGAGTCAGTAGAGCATTGCTGACGTTTATGCACTATACGCCTCAGCACTCGGTGATCCTGTTCCGTAGCTTTACATCATGATTGGCTTGTTGTGGGTCCACATTGCAATAATTGTGAAATATTTAGAAGGGAAGACATTTCATGTTGCATCTTTTTACAGTACCTCACTCAAATTCAGTGGACTGTTCATATGACCCATTTTTTCACAAATGCTTTTAAAGGCCGACTGCATGATTAGGTGCTTAATTTTATACACCTGTGGCAATAGGACTGAAACACCTGACTTCAATGATTAATAGGTGTGGCCCAGTACTTTTATCCATGTTATTTCCCATGAACTGTATAAAAAGGACGTAGCCACCAACTGGTTTCTTGAATCCGTATTTTGAAGCTTCATTGTTAGCATTCTTTGGAACATGAAGCAGCCATATTTGGATAAGAAGGTGGCGTTATCATCTATGATGTTTCTATAATCTGTATGAGAGCAACACAAATTCACAAATACCACTAATTGGATCTGAGAAATTTCACTAACTAAAAAGTTTAGGAATATAATTCGTCAGATAAATTCATTAAAAATGCTCAAAAAGACAACAACCAGAACCTTAAGCCTTATTAATATCCAGATGGATGCATCAATCAACCAAAACAAATAAAAATGCTGTTGTTATGAAGGGACAAACTAATTGTAAAGATCAAATGTGTTTTTCTTTCATTTTTTTAAATGACTCATCCATCTGGATACTAGTAAACCTTAAAGTTAGGGTTGTTGGCTTTAGTGCCTTTTTAATCAGTTTCAATGAAATTTTCTGACAAATAATGCTGATTGCTGTAAAGTAAGCATGATAATTTCTGCTGTAAATTTAGGCATTATAACAACGAAGTCTATGGGGACTGACTCGTTTTTAGAGTCAGCCTCAAGTGGCCATGCCAGGAACTGCAGTTTTTACTACTCCCACGCTGATTTTCATTTTTCAATTTAACTTTGTTTCAGTTTTATTTATATAATGTCAACACAGAACAAAATTCACCTCAAAGTGCTTTACACTCTACAGTGACCTTACAGTATTAGAGAAAACCCTTCAACAATCAGACCATCCCCTATGAGCAGCACTTGGTGACTGTGGGAAGGAAAAACTCCCTTTTAACAGGAAGAGACCTCCAGCCGGACCAGATTCAGGGAGGGGCAGCCATCTGCCTTGACTGGTTGGGGTGAGGGAGAGAGAAGAGAGAATAAAGAGACACAGACTACGGGAGAGAGAAGACAACATTTATTGACATGCAGCGGTAGCAAGCAGTATCAGCAGATTGCTTCAAAAACAGGAAGGACTGACTCTGATTCAGTTCCACAATGAAGAACTACTTCTTAAGACAAGCTGTCAGAAATCAGATGTTTACAGTTGTTTCGCAAGAAAGTTACCATCATATTAGCACAAAGAAACACAGTGAGCTAGAAGTAAAAGCACAATGCCCAGCTGACCAGTCACAGCTTGAAGCGGGTGCACATGTTGGGTTGCTTGTTTCACAAAGAACGACATCCCGTTCAGACAAAGCGTCAATTTTTAATCCAGGTTTTCACTTAAATCTTTAAAAGACTCCAGTTTGCAACCATGGCTTCAGTGTAACTATAAAAAATATAACAGTGAACACGTCGTAATTTTAAGATGTTAAGCCATGGTTTTGGCTGCAAGAAATAAAATATTCCAACATAAACTGTGGGATAAAACCTGGATAGATTGTTTTGTTCCACAGCCATAGAAGGGGGGTACTATGTGCTAAGAGCATAATTGAAAAAGCACTATATATAAATGTAATGTAATGTTTGGGATGATTGAAAGTCATTAAAAATTTTACAAAATAAAAGTAAAATCTATAGATAAGAAAACACTCATTTGACTCAGGACCCATTCGTGAGTTGCCACGGTGATTTAGTACTGCAGCTCCATCAAAATGAGAGTCTTAAGAGATGATGTAGCATTTTAGCATTTAAAACAACAATGATCTAAACTGGGGCAGCAGACAAAATACAAACTGGCTTTTGGTCCTTTGTATGGGTCAATCTTGGAAAGCACTGGATTGTACACATCCTTTGATGAAACATCAATCTTCATTTGACTCTCTCTCAAACAACGCCTTTTCTAAACTCCACACCCTAATTTTGTAACACAAGTTTTCTGTTAAAAAAAAGTCTCCAAACCCAGCATAATGCCAAAACAGCCCAAATGACATCAACAGGCATTATTTTCCCAGAGCTGGGAAAGTTCCCACCAGAGCCATTACACAACTGCTTTCACCATCTGAGCAGTGCTTTGAATGATGAATTGATCTTGATGTGTAAAAAAATAGTATATCGCCTGGACTGTTAAAAGTAGTATCCATGCTTTCATTTGGCAAATGAATGATGGCAGAATTCCATTTAACTGCCTCCAGTTTTAGGAGGTGATTATCAAGCATGGCTTTTTGGAAATAAAACAGAGCCACCTATTGCATCATTTCCTGCTAAGTGTGCTGTCAAAAAGGTGTGCAAGCTTTAATGTGTCTGATTGTCACTGGACAGTTCATAGTAGGCCTACTATTTAATGACGAGTTGGTCAGCCCAAATGCTGTTACACAGAATTGAACAGCTGGGCAAAGTGCCAATACACATTATATAGAAAATGGCTTCTGAGGTGAATTCTTATTTTTGCCCTCTATTTCGATTATGGGATGGGATGTCCTGAAAGTTCTTATGTAAGTCTGCAGCAACGTGCCAACGTCCTGCTAATCTTCCACAGCTACGTAATGCAACCAAAAAGAAATATGAAGTAGTCCAATTTGGAAGGCACTCCCCAGCAAACACGATTTGAAACCTAGACGTCATCTCCTGGGTCAAAACTGGTGGCGCGACTGCAAAAACTGGGCTGTAGACAGACAGATGCTGACATGTAGAACAGAGGTCAGTCAAACCGTCTCTTAGAGAGTAAAAAATGTGTAGCTCAATGAAGGGATTAAATGCAGCTAATGTGGTTGTTGCATGGTTGTGAGCAGACTTCCACTCAAAGTTTTCTCCATGTACACAGACTACTCTGACCCTAGCCTGATTTTTTATTTTTTATTTCTAACTCTCTGGAGTCAAGAGACGTGCTGGCGAGTCCGCATCACGTGACCGAACTCTTGTTTTTATTCGCATCAGTCAAGTGATTTTGGTTGCGTGCAAAAGCAAGATTTTGTTCACGTGATTCGGACTTGCAGGCACATCTGTCGACTCCGGAGGGTTAATAAACAAATCTTTGAAGCAACTCATGGTTATGCACATCATATTTGTTGCACGTTGAACTTGATGCATCAGACTGTTAGAGTTGTAGCCTCACTGTCCCCAATCTTAGCGTTCTAACCTCAAAAATTCTGTGGCTAAAGTATGAAGCTGTGTGGCTCAGGAAGGTGAGTAATGGGCTTTGGACCTCAAAGTTACAAATTAAAGTCACCTTTGGTGCAAGGTTTCTCACCGTCTCTTTCTTTCATAATGCTTTGTTTATTTGGCTTTATTCTAATCAATAAACAGAAATTGGAAAATAGTACACAAACTTTTGCTTGCCCAAAACGTTTGCTTGTTTAAAAGTCTAACAGTGACATTAAGGCAACACTCAACAGCCACCTCCATTCGATGTGGAGGGAACGTCCACAACATCTGTTCAGTCTTCATTTTGGATCTGTTTTTCAACCACATCTGGACGTCAACAAAAAACCACCAGGCGATGGTTATTCAACACTGAAGTCTTTGGTGGGTAATTGCGTTACAAATGAAGGGGCATTATGTATTACTCGCAATGTTGGATGACAGTGAAAGTAATATGAAAATTCTAAAGTTAGTTGCTACCCAAAACTGCATTGATATCAATGACATCTGCGACCATTAAAAGAACTGCAGCATTTTGAGCTTGTGCTCATGCATGTGTGAGACTGTCCTGCATTATTTTATTGCACTATTATGTTTATTTACACCATGTTGGAAATCAGCGTCTGCTGCATACTTGTGTATCAGTGTAACTGGCAACAAAGTTGACTTCAACATGATGAAGCTACATGTTGCGTTAAAGCTAGCTGGTTAACTTCCCCCATGTTGGCTTTCAGTGTAGAAACAAACGGTCATTTTGCACCTTAGCTTTGTGACGCTACATGATTTATTGATGGTTAAAACCAATAGTGTTTGACAAACACAAGTTAGATTACATAAATTTACATAGATTACCTAGCTGCAGTCACGCGAAAAAGAGTCTTCACCAGACTTTTTGAAGTCACAGGACAAACTACGTACACCTCTGATTCAAAGGATTGTAGAACCACCTTTAGCAGCTATCACCTTGAGTAATGGTTTCCTGTATGACTATCACTATCGCATCATTGTGGCTCACTCTTTTTTAGAACGCTTAGGGAGCAGCTATGGCTCAGGAGCTGCAGCGGGTTGCCTTCCAAACATAAAGTTGGTGGTTTGTTCCCTAGCTCCTCCAGCATATATATCAACGCGTCCTTAGGCAAGATGCCAAACCCCAAATTGCTCCTGGTGCATCTATCTGTGTGTGATAGTTAAAATGCGCTCAATGCATTTTAACCGTCACACACAGATGAACTCAAGTATTGTGTGAATGAGACTTGTATTAAAAAACACTTTTAATGCTCAGTTAGGGTAGAAAAGCACTATGTAAGTGTCAGTCCATGTACCATTGAGGTTCTTGGGTATTTGCTTGTGCATAGCTCTGAACATTTTGATTGGGTTGAAGTCTGGACCTTAAAAGGGCCATTGCAACTTCTTCATGCTTTTCTTTTTCAGTCATTTTGTTGGAGATTTGCTGCTGTGCTTGGGATCTTTGTCTTTCTGCATTATCCAATTTGGGCCAAGCTTTAGCTGTCAGACAGAAGGCCTCACATTTGGCTCTAGAATACTTTGTCATACAGAGGAGTTTGAGGCTGACTTAATGACTGCAAGGTGCCCAGGTCCTGTGGCTGCAAAACAAGCCTAAATCATCACCCCTCCGCTGCCGTGCTTGACAGCTCGTGTGAGGTGTTTCTGCCACGAATTACGGCCAAACATCTCCAAGAAACTGTGCTGCTACGTTCTCTTTACAGAGAATTTCTCCAGACAACCTTTCCAAACAAGCCATGTTTGCTCAGTCTTTTGCTAAATATATTGTAATGTGTTTTAACATTTAACAAATGGAGGCCTGCAGAGGCTATGATGTAACAATTTCTCTGAGCATTGTCAGGTCTGACCTTGTGCTGAATTTGCTGGGATGTCCAGTCCAGGGAAGATTGTGGCATTGTGTTAGCACACCTAAATGCTACAGAACTCCTGCTTTTATAGAGGTGCTCACTCACTCTGGCTGACAATCGGTAATTCAAGTGGATCTGATTAGCAGCACCTGCCTGCTGCTTACCCTCTTAATTCCTATGGAAGCAGTAAAGCATAAAGTATGAGCATACTTAAGTTAGTGTCATAGAACCAGAATCAGAAATTTGCCAAACTAGCCAAATAGCATTTTCATTCTCATGTAATTTTGCTGGCACTAACGTTAACAAATAAAATTTAGTTAGCGACTGCACATATCTAGTACTGGTTAGTTTATAATATTAATAGATAAAGTCATTTTAAAATTTTAACTGATTTTTTTTAAAGTTATGTTACCATATTTTCAGATTTTAGTAAAAAAAAAACTGCTTAATGCATGAAAAAGTTATCAAATTAATGTTTAAGTACTTTTAATAACAAGATGATACAATTTCCGGAGAAATCGTGGTGGGATTGTTGCTACTGCCGGACTCAGGAGATATCCCCGAGAGATCAGAGAGACAGATCTGCTTTGATCTATCCTTTGAAGTTCTTCTTTGGCAACATTTTTTTAAAGAATGTAAAACTGAGAAAACCTGTGCCCGCTGGTCGATTCAGTATGCTAATCAATATGTTCTGAGGAACAATAATATAATAATAATAATGATAATAATAATATAAAGTTTTTAGCCAAGAAAAACAATAGTGGGATTGTTTGTTTTGCAACAATTGCATTTTACTCAGAAAGAACATATCTGCCTCTCTCTTCTTCCCTCCGTTTGTCTCTCCAGTCGTGCATCCCGGTGGCCTCTTATTCACTGTTGCAGGGTGGAGTGCGGGCTTTTTGGGAAACCACAATTAAGTTAATTGTTTAATTGCAGATAAATGGAATGAATACCACACACACAGTTTGAATGAAAAAAAGCTGCAACAATGCAAGTGTGTGCGTGCACACACACGCACACACACACACACACACGCGTGACCCCAGCACTCAATAGCATTACGTGTATTCAGTTTTTCATCAAAGAAACATTATTATGCTAAAAAAAAAAGTAATGTGTAGTGACTCATCTACTCCATTAGCCCGGATCCAGTCCTCATGAATCGCAACCGCACACACTTCTTTAAATACAAGAGCAAAAGAGACAGACAGACAGACAGACAGACAGACAGACAGACAGACAGAGGCACACAGATGGAGGAAAAAGGGGGAAAATAAAAAACACACTGATTAACAGGAAAGGTGAAGTCATGCAAAAAACCAACAGAAAAGTGATTTTTCCTTCATTACATATTTATCTCTGTGTTAATGGTGTCTCTCGTGGTCACCCCCCTCCCCCTCCAACCAACACACACAGACACACACACACACACACACACACACATACAGACACACACAGAAAGAGAGTGAGAGTTAGAGGTCCTGCAGGACCAGAGCTCATTAAGGAGAAGATGAATATTTCATGTTCTATAATTCTTTCATAGTTCTGCGTCGTAATTTGCCTTGATTTACGTTTAAAAGAAAACTTTTTCATTTTACTGCAGTGCACTCACAGCGCTGCCAGAGGAGAGAGAGGAAGACAGAGAGAGGGAGGGAAGGGGTGAGAGGGAGAGAGAGGGGGTGGGGGGGAAGAGGAGACGTTTTTCAGGAATATTGAATCATGCCACAAGAAGAGCTGGTCTGATGCTGGGCTCCAGCACTTGTGGTTTGGGGAGAGCAGGGCTGTATTGTGTTGCTCTGAAGTGACATCTAATCTCTTCCAGCACTTAATGGTGAGAAGGAGGCGAACTGGACTGCAGGGGAATGAGGGGTAAAGGTGAAACGGGGCAAATAAACTGCAAACTTCGAGTTGTACCACAAATCTGTGAGAGCATGAACATATCTGACATGAAATCCTCTGATTATTTCTGCAAACAAGTCAAAATGCTGCAAATAAATAATCTTACACTAGTGACACCAACTGTTTCATTCAGTGACAAAAAGTGCAAACCTGAAGTAGTCAAAACATACTCCATGGTAGTGCTTTATAAATGGTACCTGGTAATAAAATCTTAGTAAACAGTAATGTGTATGAAGAATAAAATACCATTTGCTAATCATTAATGGTTATGATTTTTGTTGTGTAATGTAACATACAGCACTCTTACTGAGCACTCAGAGAGCTTTAGATGAGCCACATTTTAACCATACAGTCATACAGTACTTTAGTCCAAATACTTTAACAACTTTTTCTGTCTATCATGAATGTATTTGGACTGTGGTGGAAACCCGCGCAGGCACAGGGAGAACATGCAAACTCCACACGGAGAGGCCTCAGCTTCAGGGGTGTTTCCAGGATTTTTAAAATGGGGCGGCACGGGGGGGGGTCTCACTAGAAATCAGAACATTTAATCAGAAAAAGGTCCAGAAAACATTACAGATATTACAGATTGCAGATTTATTACCTGAAATGTGGCCCTACACAAGAATTTAAACTTAATTTTGTGTTAATTATTTTTTGCAACATGTGACAAGTGAATTTAGAATATTTACTAAAGCAAAAGTTACAATCCCATTTAAGCAGCTTAATTGTTCACAAGCTGTATAATCAAGTTATATTTAAAGTACATGATGTAAATGTGCACCAGGACGGCTGTGGCTCAGAAGGTATAATGGGACGTCCTCCCGATTCATTCATTGGAGTGTGAATGTGTGAGATGCTTATAATGCACTTAAGGAATAGAATAAAGTGTTATATGAATGTCTGTGATTAGGGGAATGAGCCTTGTAGTAAAAAGCACTTTGAGTTCTCTGTTCGAGAAGAAAAGCACTATATAAGTACCAGTCCATCACTTTAATGTTGCACCCGTTGATGATTTTTAATTACTTATATATAATTGTGTAACTCAATCTATAGTCATGCATTTTACCTGCAAAAGATTAAATGACTACTTTAAAATAATTAGCATGGAGTACTGAAAATATAGTAGAGGCAGAAAGCAGTATAACATAAAAATAAATAAAGTACAAGTACATTAAACCTGTACTTTAGTAAACTACTGAAGTAAATCTACTAAGTTACATTCCTGCTGGTCCTATCCATGCTCTCGTCCAATGGCGTTGTGCAGTGTAACATTAACAGCACTGCAGTACATTGGTGTTGGTGGGCGGAGGAGATAATACTTGAAGGGGCGTCAGTGCCACCCCATGACCCCCTCTAGACACACCCCTGCCTAACAGGGGTTTGAACCAAGAACTTTCTTGCTGTGAAACAAAAGTGCAAAAGTGTCAACTACTTTATAGTACTGTTGCTTCATAGCTGAACAAAACATAGTCGCTGATGACATCAGCAAGATAACATTTTATATGTGTTTGTCAATTTTAGCTAAATGTTAAAGTTTGGTGATAAAGGTTTCATTACTAATCAGTGAGCCTCTTGTCCTTCCAAGGATGTCAAATACTCCTCTTCAGTCAAAATCTCAGAGACACAAAGTGTCGTAAATGTTTTAACTCATACCATAATCTTTTTTTAAACCTAGCCAAGTGATTCCATACATTTCAGCTGCAGCTCCACAACAGCCATGCAGACAGTATTTTCAACTGGGTTAGAAAAGGAAAGTACAGCTTTAACACTTTGACTGACACCAGGGGGTGACTCCTCTGGTTGTAAAAAGAAGTACGGTTAGGAAAAGACGTATTGACTCTGTGCCCTCAGTAAAGGCTTTCATGGTGAGTTTATGGTCTCAATTACAAGTTTCAAGTCTTACTGAATATAACATGATTTTTATTTTGTCGACTGTGGACCCCATTACTGCAAAAAAAAAAAAAAAAGATCACTCAGGGTATATTTTAAGGTTAACTCACCTTGGTTTCTCAGTTCAAGGCTTAACTAACCAAGTAGTGAAGCTACATTGGCTCCATCCATCTTTTATATGTATTTATAAGTCAGTCTTCACAATGATGCTGAGATATTACAAAAGATTATGATATTCAAGCTCATTCTCATGTTAGGTATCACCATGTTCTCTGTTACCTCAAACATAATGATGATTGATAGTTGTGCTGTATATACTGTATATTAGTTTTTATGTTATCTTCAACTGGATAAATTGGTAACAATTAATACATGATAAAACTTACAGCTTAAACTTGTTGCAGTGAAACAGCATTGCAGCAGTGGTTGATAAACTTAAAGTAGCGTGATGAAGAGAAGAGATGGGCATCGAATGATGGCCAATCAGGTTCTCAGAATTTCACAATCACTGTTTTCCTAAAATCGGAACAATAGAAAAATACTCATGTAATACTGAGGTAACTGGAATGCTGGATCAACATGAGCGACTTTCTAAGCTATTATTTGTTTCTTACATTTATGAACTGCTGCTTTCTTTGAAGCCATGACCACCACAACCTTTCCCTGACCATAACTGAGTAAAGTTTGTCCTCATTTAGCCATGACCAGGATCCTTCTGTGGATTTTAGACCCAAACCATGATCTTTCCCAAACCGTAACCCAGTAGTTTTGGTAGCTAAACTTAACCAGACCTTTACCAGAGAGGTGGCTGGTCTTATGAATCATTTTTGTGACCTTCATATGTGTAGTTGAGCAATCACAACCATTTTGGTAGGGCTTGTGTGCCTGTGATTTGCAGGCCTTCCCCCAGTTTTTCCACATTTCTTTGTAACTGACTCAAGAGCGTCAGCCTGATCTCCATGACATATGACCGTGGCTTCACCAAACGGGCAGATTGGTTTTATGTTTTCTATCAGAACTTTTATTTTTTCACACACCAAAAAGTTGCTGTGCTGCCTGCTGTAAGAAGATATTGACTGCCGCCAATTATCTCGAGCACTCAGAAAATGTTGTCAGTAAAAAAGGAAGAAAAAAAAAGGCAAAGGAAAAAAAAAAATTAAAATACTGCCATACCAGACTTTGAGCAGTTTTTGACTCTCCAAAATAAAAATAATAATTGTGACAGAGCAAAACTGTGACAAATTAGGAAATGGGTGGAATTCAGAAAGCAAAGACACAAATGAGTAGGCTTTTCAATTCAATTCAATTTTATTTATATAGCACCAACTCATAGCAAAAGTCGCATCAGGGTGCTTTACTCTGTAAAGGTAAAGACCCTACAGTATTAGAGAGAAAACACGAACAATCAGACCATCTGCCATGAGCAAGCACATGGCGACTGTGGGAAGGAAGAACTCCCTTTTAACAGGAAGAGACCTGCAGCAGAACCGGGCTCAGGGAGGGGCAACCGGTTGGGGAGCAAAGAGCAAAGAGAGACACGGACTATGGGAGAGAGAAGACAACATTTAATGACATGCAGCAGTAACAAATAAATACATGGGGAGTGAAAAGAGGTGGGTGGAGAAGAAATGCCCAGCACATCATAAGAATCAGCAGTCAAATTTTAATCAGATTTACACACAATGATCTAATGGGTCTTCACCCAAACCATTCCAAGGTCGATGTCATTGTTGTCATATTGTGGATATGTGTCACAGAAACTCAACTCCTTCTAGAGTACTGGTCAGATTTTAGCGACATCTGACATAGTGTGACATTCTTCAGCGTTTCACATTTTTCAGCGTAACACATTAGGACCTCATAATGCCTTCTTATTTAGACTATTGATTATATGTTTGTTGTGTTTTTCCAGTTTTTTTCCCTCCAGTAACAAAATGATTTCCTAGATTTGGAAAAATGAAGTATATCTTCATAGAAGATTAAAAATAAATTAGATATCAACATTACTAACAAACGTACCTTCTGCTGCTCACTTGTATTTTCCCCAAGAGATCGCGACAGCAGATTAATCCACATTGGTAATCTGGCAGAGGTTTGCCCTTCCTGACGTAACCCTCTGTGGTGAGAGGGGCTTGTGTCCCCACTTGGGGACATAGCTGTCATTTTTCTGGGCACCTATCCATTTTCACAAGAATTGCTACTCTTACTGTAAGTGTATTGGTCTGGATTGTAATGGTCATAAAATGAGAGCTTAAGCTTGGTTAGAACTAGGGCCATGGCGTAGGCATAGCATCAGGGCCGATGGGCAATAATAAGGCAATAACTTGGTTCGCCAAGATGATCAGCACGATGTCCCATTTTTATGAGTGGAAAATTTGATGGTCCAACAGTTCATATAGCTATTCCTAATGGTGCTGGCAAATTCTTCTTCTTTTCTTTAAGATGGTGGACCTGCTCCTAATGGTGCTGTGCCACACACGTCCTGTTAGATGATAGTGATCTTATTGGTCATGATCATGGAGGGAGTGATCCTGTTGGTTTCCTGCTATATTGCTATTGTGCTAACATTAGCTTTATGGTCAATGCTCCGTCATGCTGATGTGTTGATGCTTTTTTATGGCCACGGTTACTGCTGACCATGTAGTCATAATACACCTGAACTCAAACACTTTATTGATGAAGAAGATTAATCTGTCCTGATATGACTGTTTGTGAGCCTCCTCGATTTTAAACCTCATTGCTTTGTGTAATAAAGCCGACCACTGACGAGAACACGTATCACTTTCTTTCTGTACCTCATGTATTACAATAACCTGTGAATTGTGATGGACTCTGAGCTGGCTGAACTACTGCGTCATTGATGCTGTGGTTTTAATACTGAACTGAAGCATGCCAGAAAAAGCTTGAGAACCACTAGGTTTAGAGTGTGGTGGAGGTGGAGGACACAGGGAGGTGGGGGCAGGGGTTCCTGGCATCTACAAATTCAGGGCTGATTTGGAGCAGGAGTCATGTTGGCTTGGCAGCGACTCACTTCATTAGTGTCCTGTTGTATTAGAAGTGAGCACAGAGGTGGAGAGGCAATGTCGTTTGGAATGGAAAAGACACTGACGGGAGAAAAACTTAAGGTGGCCAGTTAAAGAACAAGACAAGAAGTCTTCTGAGATGAACTTTGAAGGAGTTAAGTGGCCTTGTGTGTTTGCTTCTACTTTCTAACATCATCATTAGTACGAGGGAGACCAGGCCCCCCGTCAATGTGTGTGCAGCCACTGATCCAAGAGTCCCTGCTGTCAGCTCAAATAAGCATAGAAATGATGAAGGTCTGTGAGTGGGAGTGGGTTTGGGTGGTAGGTTTCACAATCCCCTCCATGGTTTACCCTCAATTTAGCTATTAAGTGTCTCAGTATGTTTGTATGGGGGATAGTTGTGGCTGTGTGGTCCTCATTAGGGCAGGGATAGATTTTTTCTTTCTGGTCTTTGCCTCTAAGTTTGCACTGCTGGTCTTTCTACATTCTTATGCAGTCTTTTTTTCAATGTCTAAGACTGTCAATTTGAAAGAGGGGAAAAAATAAGGGAAAACCTCCTGAATTTCTATAAACTGGTCATTCCTCTCCCCAACTGAAAATAAAGACCCTGCGAATAAAATCGGAGCAATTTCAGGGTCTGGCCTGCCCTCGATATTATTTAAGTAATACCCTGTTATTATTGAAAAGAGGGAGAGAAAAGTGAATGACTATTATCTTTATGTGGGTCCTTTAATTTTAATGCGCCACAGATTTATAGCTGGGCATTCCAGCGGGGAGGCCCCTCCCTGCTCTTAAAGTGAGAGGGCGGGACAGGACCGCAACACTCTCACAACAGCCACTACCTTCTGACAAACAACTAAAGTCCCCGCTTTTCCTCCCAACACTTCACCCTGCCCTCCTCACTGCTGTCAAACAGCCGTCAGGCTGATCCCAACAGCCAGAGGATCCTCTCTGTCCCCACAGGACCCGCTTCTACCCCTACTCTCAATATACGTAAATCCTGCTCAACTTTGAGCTCCTTGTGTCATAACCTGGATTACTGAATAATCTGAGTTGATAAAAAACCCAGATGTACTCATCCCAACTGTTTTAGTAGCAACAGTGCGAGTATTTTTTATTGTTTGACCTAACTTTGGTTTCTCCGGCTGCATGTGTCTTTGCTTTATATAAAAGACCAATCAAACAGATCAAATTTAAGAACAGGTCAATAACCAGCCAGCCAGTCTGGAGGCTTCTCCTGGCAAGTCATTGCAATAAGGATAAATTAGTGTGCAGAGTGATGTGAATGAAATACACCTGAAAATAGCTACTACTTTAAGTCATTTCTGTATATAGGCAATGCTTTTGATTTGGACTTGGCTGACGTTAATATTTTTTTTAGGTATATGTTTTGGTGATAATTTTAATGTGCAGCAGTGTTGTACCATCAATATACCCTTTGACCCCTTTATTAAAAGACAAAGTCAAAAAAATATTTGAGAGAGCTGATGAGTTAGGAATTTAATATCATCATATATTGTACATGTGTGAAATATTGGTTGATGATAGAATATTGTATTTTTTAATTGTAACGACATACCTAACAAGGTAAAAAATAACAATTGGCGTTCCCCAGGGATCAATTCTGGAGCCTTTTCTGTTCAAACTTCAATTCATTTTCAGGCTGGATGGCTCATCTGTCCTTCTGTCCACAATTTGCAAGAATTACTCATCCTCCCACTGCACTGAATCAACCTAATGAGTCTTCACCCAAATTGTGCTCAAGATTAAGGCCCCATTTTTTTGTTTTATGAGCATTTTTCCAAGAATTGCTACTCCTCCTAGAGTATGGGTCAGATTGCAGTGAAACATGCACACAGTGGTCACCTAATGGGTCTTCACCTAAACTGTACTTAAGGTCAAGGTCACATGTATCAGTTTACAGGCACTTTTTCATTTTCACAAGAATTGCTTTTCCTTTATAGCACAATAATGTCTTAAGATAGGTTAGGGCCCGTCAAGAACTCAGGCCATTTGTCCTGGATATGACTATTTGTGAGCCTCCTTAACTTCTTAGTGTATTTTAATTCTCATTAGTTTGTGTAATACAACCAACCAACGATACTTGGTACTCTAAATTACATCACTGTTTTATCAAGTGACCACAGTTCTGTACTTTTAGGGGATTTTCAGCTATTCTCAAATTAACTTCTGTATGTCTAGATTTCTTCTTTTTCAGTGCCTCCTAAGCTCTTAAATGTATCTCAAGTTCTTCTTGTAAACTGTGCCTAATTTGTCCTTCCATACATGATGAATTCCTAATTTAATGGCATTTCGTCAGTGTCTGACAAGTTGTCCTCTATAACTTTTCCAATTTCTGACAACAGCTGTGTTTTTACTAACCTTATCTATGTATCAATCCAGAGTGATGGCATTTCTTTGTCCTCACTCTACACTCTGCCCCTCTGAGGTTTGAATGGGCTGGTTAAATAGTGATTGGGGTGTCATGAGTTTGTAAATAAGAGACTTCCTGGCAAACAGGTGGTTGGTGTTTTACTAGGGCTAATCTTACACAGATTAGGTCAAAGGTACACAGGATGCATTGAATTGAATGCCAGCCTAGCCTTGGAGCAGCTTAATAGACCGTGACACTATGTGGGCTGTGAAGCACTTGTTCTCACCCTCCTTTCACATTAAGTTCTGGCTACTGTGTACCAGAGGAGGGGGACAGGATTTTGGCTGCTTTATAAGATGTTTTGCAGCATACAAGGTTACTTTCAGCTGTCGATGACACTTGAATTGAATTCACACACATTTATGTCAAATCATTTGCATAATCTCAATCCTGGCTGCAGTCTTGATCAGGGGTCACTGTGCCCCATTAATCAGCTCTTTTGTCTTTCACGACAGGGACTTCACAGGCCACCCCCAGCCCCCATGAAGGAGCACC
>VUQH01006171.1:0-26351 GCA_015106775.1 Etroplus canarensis | reverse complement strand
TTGAAGATGTTGAGATTTTCCCTAGGAGTGACCAGGATGGACAGGATTAGAAATGAGTACATCAGAGGGACAGCTCATGTTGAGAAGCTTGGAGACAAAGTCAGAGAGGCAAGGCTGAGATGGTTTGGACATGTTCAGAGGAGGGACAGTGGATATATTGGACAAAGGATGTTGAGGATGGAGCTTCCAGGCAGGAGGAAAAGAGGAAGACCACAGAGAAGATTCATGGATGTAGTGAAGGAGGACATGCAGAGGGTTGGTGTGAGGGAAGAGGATGCAAGGGATAGGATGGGATGGAGGCAGATGATCCGCTGTGGCGACCCCTAACGGGAACAGCCGAAAGAAGAAGAAGAAGAAGAAGATATATATATATATATATATAGAAGAAGAAGATATATATATATATATATATATATACACATATATATGTATATGCATGCAGATGCTTTCAAGCAAAAATGTTTGGGAGTGTATTGTTGTATGTGCATGTGTTTTTGTAAAACAATTTTCTAAATAATTTCTTATTCTTATCAGCCATTTTTACCAGCTTTTTATGCTGGATATGGTGTGATTAATGTCCCCAGAGATCACAATGAATGAGTTACAGACTGAGCAGGTGTTCAGTCTGTAACCAGGATATTGCAGAGTGGGTGATGCTTGATGTTGAGACTTGACTGGCAACAAATACACTCTTTGATGGTAATATGAGTGGGGTTAAGACGAGAGCCTTAGAGTCCACCACCTTTTTTCTTACTGCTCACACTGCAATCTCTATCAGCCTGAACAAGAGAAAATTCTTTGATGTTAACGTACTTGTCGGGGATTATCTGGTGTTTGCCATATCTCCATGAAACACATTAAACTGCACTCTTAGTATTCCATCAGACTTCGGGCCAATGCTGTTGGGACCTTCATCTAATTTCCCAGCAACCATATGTTCCACATGGAGACTCCAAAGCTCTCTGGTGTCCCCCTTGTCTCTTTTCATCCTCTTCTTTCCACCTCTGCATCTATGATATGGATGCATTTTTTTCCAGATATCAGCTGGAATCTCTGATGGTCCGCTCCCTGGAGTATGCGATGCAGAGCATTGCAAAGGTGACCTGCTGTGGTCCACTGTAGCAAAAAAAACAAAACAAAACAAAACAAAAATAAAACAACAAGAAAAAAACACTATTCCAGTAGGGACAAAGAGGGCAAAAACTTTCTCAACCAACATTATTAAGAGGGTAACTTTAACAGTTAAAAAATATAGACAAGAAATTTAAAGAGCAAGAAAACTTAAAAAGGTCAAAAAATATCTGTAAATGGATGCACACAGGTTGGCACGTGCACACTGTTTCTCTGTAACTCTTATAGCTTATCTCTTATGGCTGGCTTAGGAGCACTTTAGTTTCACCCTGAATGAACTGAAGAAATTGACTGTGGAGAGGGGTCTGGGTCTCTCTGCTTAGACTCATGCCCCTGCAACCAGGACCACAGAAAATGGCGAGATGAAAAAATGGACATTATACTGTGTAATTAAAGCATGTAAAGCTATACTAGCTTTGTACTCGGGCTGTACTCGGGCATTGCCATGCTCTGAGTTACAAGGATATGTAAAAAAAATGTCCTTGTAGTCCAATAGTGGCTAAGACACAAAAGGTTCATTTTTATCCATTATTGTAATAAATGTTTAGAGAGTTGCACAGAACCTGTTGGCAGTATGATGGAAATTTTCCTTGATTTACTCAATAATGACTTATATGTACCTTTCGGCTGCTCCCTTAATGACTTATATGACATTTAAAATTAGTCAAAATTATAAAAAAAAAAGTCCTTTGTGAACTCCCTTCACTCCAGCAAATGTCTTCTCATCTCTAAGCATCATTTCCTCACATTAAAAAAAGGATTCATTAAAATAACTTCACCAAATATAAAGCAGCTGCTGAAGACAAAATTAGTTAACTGTGATTTAATCAGAGATTGGATTACTTGGCTCCACATTCAAATCATTCTTGGCAGAGACTGTATACCTCCTTTAGTGACACCAGTGACCACAAGCACACTCTCTGAACCCTCATTTCTTTACAGGTAGACCTCAGTTCAAAATGCTTTGCTTGTTTTTCCTATTTCCCCTTTTCCTGTCTCTCTACTTCTCTGTTTCCATTACTTTTTTTAAAACAGTCATGTGTTGTCTAACATATTACAGTGTCAGATATACTTCCTTTTTTCCACGCGTTCCTTTATCAACATCACATTTTCTAATCATACATACCAATCTACACTATTGCATTTTTTGGTGGGGAAACATAACTTTTGTAAAGATCTAAACAAAAGTTTTGCCTCTTTTTTCTCTTCCTTCTCTCTCTGAATAGTCACAGGCTGTCATATCTGGTTGCTGGAACTTATATTGCTTCTGAAGTCACTCACACAGCTATTCCCAAACACCTGTTGCCTGAGTTTACACCATTCTTCCAGCCAAGGCTGGCACTAGATACTGTGTGAATCAAACACATCACCCCATCTCTCAGTTAGACCCCCCACTTCACATGCTGTAGCTCTCCTCACCATTCCTGTTTTGTGCATATGCCAGCATGCATATGCCAAGTTTATGTATCACCATGTTTTTATTTATTTTTTCTTCCTAATTGTTAAGGTGCTAATAATGTCAGCTGCTTCCTTGTATTCTCCCGAAAGGGATCGCCACGGTGGATTAATCCATATTGGTAATTTGGCAGAGGTCTTAAGCTGGATGCCCTTCCTGACGCAACCCTCCATGGTGAGAGGGGCTTATAAACCATAACAAATTACACATTACAAAATTACACATAAACTGGCCTTTGAACAGCCACATTAAGCACTAACTATGCACTTGCAGTGCTAACTACTTTATCAATAACTAAGCACTAACTGTTCAGTAAACATAGTAAACTCTTTCAAATGTTTCAGCACCAACAAACACCAAAAGAAAAAAAAAAACGAAACAGGACAAATATGCTTTATCTTTTTCTATTGTAAAAAAAATGTCTTTCAGACAATTTCTCCAGTTAACATAAAGCTGAAAAGGGGCATAATTGCTGGTGCTGGAAGCATTCAACGCTTCCATTTGTAGTTCAAGTTGTATTGCCCAAGTGAGTTTCAGCAAGTTTTGGTTGCATGCAGGTGAACAGTCTGTGTGAAGAGCAAATCAGGGATTGCCTGTCAGTCATGTGGGGACTGGAGTCAGCTGCCATAGGGCGAGAAGCAGGGTACATGCTGTATTCCATTACATAGCACAAAGAGGCAGACAACTCCTAACTCTCATAGCTATAGCTGTGGCCAGTTGAGAATAATCAAAACTCGCCATTGACCCCAGAGGCTAGTGCTTGATTTGTTTTATACAACTGATGCCGATGTGCTTGTGGGCAGTCTTACAAAAGACCAACAGCACACAGCTCTATGTAGCTGACTTTGTATGTAGGTCAATGGCTGATGATTGAAAACTGGAAAAGGGAGCTGCAGATGAATTTCCAATGTAGAGGGAGAAATGCAAAAATAAAAAAAAATCATCAAAGATTATAAAAAGCACAGACAGAGGCTGTAGTGACACTTTTCATTGTTTTTAACACTTGGTTTCACTTGAGCTCTTTGTGTGTTATAACTTAATTCTTCTCTGCAGCTGGCAGGAAGACCAGTGACAGTAAAAAACACATGGATGACCTTACAGCTACTCATAAGTGATGCCAAAATGTCTCTATTGTCCCCTGCTGACTGGCTGCAAGTACCACCCCCTTTTTGTTAGTGGATCAGAGGAGGTCAAATTAAAATAAAATATTTCTCTTCAGATAAATTCCCAAAGATGGTCTGTGCCACTTTAAGTAGTTCTTATCGTGTTGATTTGAGTTCAAATGGTCTCATTTCTCTTTGTTTTGAATTAGTAATTTGATGCTGTAAAAGTGGGCCATAGCCTCATGACCAACATTCTCACAACCAGTCGGTTTAGGGGGGATTTTCTACATCACACCCCAGAGGGTGTGTGGGCAGGAAACAGAAAATAAAACTAAATGAAATGAAAGAAAAGTGCCTTTCAAGGTAAATAAGGAAGCAACGAAAAAGACATGTACTAAACACACAAAAATGAAACTGAGGGAGGAACAGATAAGGAGAAGCTGAGGGAACTAATCACAAGAAAATAACAAACTTAGAAATAGGAACTGAAGCTTAGCAAATCAAGAATTCAAAATAAACACTAAAACAGTGAAACATTTTTTAAGAGGGCGCAGAACTTAAACAAACACAACAAGAATGAATGCTCAAAATTACTATTATTATTATTATTATTATTATTATTATTATTATTAAACCAGTCACAGGGGCCCACAAGCCAGTGTAGTCCTAGTGCCGGTCCCAAGCCCGGGTAAATGGTGAGGGTTGCGTCAGGAAGAAGGGCATCTGGCGTAAAAAATTTGCCAAATCAAATATGCGGATTCATAACCAGATGATCCGCTGTGGTGACCTAACGGGAGCAGCCGAAAGAATAATAATAATAATAATTATTATTATTATTATTCATGTACATCTTACTGTGTAAATAACAAACTGCAATTATTACTGTGGAATAATGCTGATTATGACCATAGTCGCTCCTGTCTGTAGCTATTACACTGTACAGCTTCTCCCTTTAAGAACTGGACTTTCTGCCATGCTGGGTTTTCTACATTTTACTGTCTCAACTGTACTGCTATATTGTTTACTGATATTTATGCATACAGAAAGGTGTGCCTGTAACGTAAGTAATTTCCCACCCTGGGGGTTATTAAAGTGTTCTGGTTCTGATTTTTAAATATACTGATGAAGAAGTTAAACTCCAAAATCAACCCAAAACCCTAGGAACATGACAGGATGTCCAGATTGTATTGTACATAAGACACTTATTGTGACTGTGTTTTATTTTCATTACATTTCTCATTATAGCCGAAAGGGACGGTCAGAAAAGTGATACAAATAGTCAACTTGAGGCATGGTACAAGGCTATTACACATTACACTCTAAATTATTTGGAGATGTGACAGAAGTTAATTAAGAAACCCATATGATCAGACTAAATCTAGTTACAAGTTCTTTTTGTCCTGAATGTGTCAGAACAACTTGTTCCAAAATTTCCACTTTGATACAGACAATTAATAAAGTATTCTGATTCTGATTACTGTAGGATCTTTGCCTTACAGTGTTAAGCCCCTTGAGGCAACTTTTGTTGTGAATTGGTGCTATATAAATACAACTGAATTGAACTGAACTGAATTGAACTGAATTGAACTGAACTGAATTGAACTGAATTGAACT
Organism: Etroplus canarensis; assembly: GCA_015106775.1. Taxonomy (NCBI): domain Eukaryota; kingdom Metazoa; phylum Chordata; class Actinopteri; order Cichliformes; family Cichlidae; genus Etroplus; species Etroplus canarensis. Next base: position 21,047 of record VUQH01006171.1, on the reverse strand, counting down.
GAATTAAATTGAACTGAATTGAATTGAATTATGTCAACAATTATTTGAGAGATTGCTGTAAAACTTTGCACATGTTAATGGTCATCCCCTGGCTTTTCACCAAATGAAACTTCTTAACTAATGTATTTTTTAATAATTTATGAAACATCTATAGTGCTAAAAAGGTAGTTTTTCCAGTTCTTTCCAGTGACTCAATAACCCAAGCTTCAGCTGCACTTTACGATTCTTGGTAGTTAAAAAATTACAATGCTAATGAAACTAAGACGGTGAACATTGTGACCATAATACCAGCTTTTCACCATCATGTTAGTTAAGTCAGTTATGAGCATGTTTGACATTAACATGTAGCACAAGGCATTAGTGTAACCATAGGATCAAATTCATGAGCTGGTAGCAGGTCTGTGAATTGTTTTTTTTTTTTTTTTAATTTTCCACCATATTTTGGTGACAAATTCTTATTTGAATCCTAATAACTTATTAAACATATAATTTAATTAGTATTTTTAAATGGAAGAACTTTGTTTTTAAAACTTGATGGATGTGCACCAGTGTCACCAAATAAAATCACTCTGCATTATTAAACTACAACTAAATAAATCTTAACAAGAGAAATGATGAAACTACAAAAATCATCTTAAAGGGTTCCATCCTCTGCCTGTTAAGTTAGCAGAAAAACTGTATCAGTGCAAGGAAAATTTTTACATTTTACAGTTGATGACAACGTCAACATGACATCTCATGGCTTGGACTGGCCTGATATGAGAGATATTATTTTCCAGCTCTCCACATCAAAGGATGGACACATAGATGGATATCTGACAGTCCTCTGTCAGCACACTCATACATCTTCCTCCCTAAATTACATCTATCAAAACTCCCTTTTTTGTAAAGCTTTTTTGTCTCCTCCATTTTTCCCCTTCCATCAACCTGTCTTCTCTTTCAGGACATCATCCTTCTATGTGTATACAGATAAGTCAATCATTCTTTCTGACTTTTAAGTCTTTGGGCATCCTGGTCCAATATCCTTAGGCCCTGCAGCAAGGAGTGTTTCTTTGCATCTATCTATCTATCTATCTATCTATCTATCTATTTTCAGTTTCATTTTTCTTCTTTTGTCAGATTCTCTGCCACTTTATTTTTCCATCAGTCTTTCGAGTTTGTCTCACAAATCTTCCACTTTTACTTTTTTCCCCACTCTGCACCTTTTCAATATGAGTGAGACAGATGGAAATACTGCTGAGGCACAGCAATATAATAGTGCACATAGAGGACAAAGATGATGCCATATTTTTTTTTTTGGTCTTGCCTCTTCAATAAATGTTAATATAAATACTAGTGTGTGTGTGTGTGCATGTGTGCGCAAGCATGTCTCAGACAAGTAATAATACTTTTATTTGCAAATTCATTGTAATTCTTTTAAAAAATGAATTTCATTTTTCTTCCAGGGGCTGATGTCATTTGTTAACATTATAATGTAAAATGTTTTATTCCCTCACATTAAATTTTGGCACACTGAAACATTTCTAATGGGCCCTTGACTTAACTTTACATATAAGTAGCACATAAAAATCTGAAAAAGGACCTCCTATACTCATGTCCAGCTACTATCTTGTACTGGGCCCTGATGCAACCTGTTGGTTCATCCACCGTCTGAAACAAGCCATTTAGCACCTTTTGCTTGTACACCCTAACTTTCTCTGCATTGGCTGCATTGTGTTTTTGGGATGACCATAATAGAGATATCTCCTCTCTCCAACTCTCTGAAACAAAGAGTTGGCTCATTATTTGAAACTTTATCCATATTTAATGTTGTGGTGGTGTTGAGAATCCACCCTTACATCTGTACATCCATATGATAGAAATAAAGGTGTTTTTTTTTAAATTTACATGCATAATATCCCTTTAGTCCAAGCATTTTTCTCCATCTTGCCTCCATAGTCACGTGAAGCACGGTGGTGGAGGGGTGATGATTTGGGCTTGTTTCGCAGCCACAGGATCTGGGTATCTTCCAGTCACTGAGTCCACCATGAACTGTTGTGTATACAAAAGTATTCTAGAGTCAAATCTGAGGCTACCTGTCCAGCAGCTAACACTTAGCTGAAATATACAGTGATCCCAAGCCCACCAGTGAATCTATAACACAATGACTAGAAAAGAAAAGAATCAAGGTGTTGCAAGGGCCCAGCTGTGCATAAACGAATGCCCTCAAACCTCAAGGAAATGAAGCAATGTAGTAATGAGGAGTGGGCTGAAATTCCTCCACAACAATGTGAGAGGCAGATAAAATCATACTAGAACAGTGAATATTTCACATGTGAAAAGGGTCAGCTGCAAAGATATAAAAATATTCATGAAATGATAAGATGACAGAACAACCTCTTATATGTGATGTCAAGGCCTAGGTGTCTGGTGTAAATTTATAAATGGGTACGCATGGAAAATATTGCTCATGAAGAAAGCTTCTGTGAGAATCTTTTTAGCATAGACAAAAAAAACATTTAAGTGTAGCCAAAACATAACAAGGTCTGCAAAAGCATCAAAGGACAGGCTGGCAATTCCAAAGAAACCAACCAAGTTAACTACATAATCATAGAGGGACATTTGAGTGGTATGATGCCTAGGAAGGAATGAAGACAGGATAGAAAAGGGTCAGCTATTTTCTTTAAATCAAAATGTGTATTGCAGTATGCCTATATACAGTATATTTCAAATGTGCAGAAAAACAGAAAGCTGGAACCATACTTCCTTCTTATGTCTTTTTTGTACTCTGACAGGTTCACAATGTGACCACATTATGTCGGCTTACCTAGACTCAGGTTCAAAGGAATCTCTCTGGTCCGCCTTCTCTTATTAGCATCGCTCTTTCTTTTCCTTTTTGAAATTCTACCTCTTGCTTTATTGATCGCAATAATAACTTTCCTTTGTTCTAAATGATGTGATAAGTAATCTCAAGTTTTGCTCAGAATCTGCTTGGAAAAGTTAGAAGTGGAAGTTTGCACAGCTACTTTGGTAAAAGAGGAAAAAGGGAAAACTGACAGGAAATTAGTACTTATATTCACAAAATTCACCTTAATTAAACCTTAATTAAATTAGTCTAATTAAATAATTAGCATTTTTTTACAACTTATACAAATAACTTACACAAATATTTGACTGTGATTTGACTAACAAAGTCAGATAAACTCAGGAGAATTTAAGAATGAGCAGAGCAAGTTTGCATGAATAACAGTGGATTCGGTTTGCATGACTACTAAGGAAGCCACAGTGGCAAATAACACACACTGTAAAGGCTGTAATTTTCCACATTAATATTCCATTCTGTGCACAACAACATAGTCATTATCCATTTCAACAATCTCAAACAAAGCCTGACAAATGAGGGTCCCAAAGTAAACACAAGCCAAAGTGTTTTTAGTGAAAATAGCACAGCGAAAAAAAAACAATCATTTGTAGCAGCAGGTGACTGGGACTGAAATTAAGATGCTGTTCAGGTGGGAGGAGTCAGTGCTGCCATGTTGATAAAGGAAAAGAAAAAAACACAAAACTTCCTATTTTTCTTTTTTTTGATGCAGTCGTCATGCAGTGTTTGGAGATAAAACTCTGTGAGGCAGATTCTTAATCCTTCCTCAGCTTCAGTCTTTTTACTTCATCATCACCGCACTCCACTGCTCAACTCCCTATCTTACCTCTCTTTACATCTTCACTCGCCTCTTTTTTGCTTTTGCTGCCTTCCTTTCTTGATCTCTCCTTTATCATAACTATTTTAATTTCTCCACTTTCATCACCCACCTTTATCTCCCTCCTGGCTTCACTTGTCACTACTCCATTACCTCTCACTTTTATTCCCTCTTCCTCCTGTCGCCCTGCTGAGTCCCTTGGCAGGCAACTGTAAGAAGCAACTAGGCACATGATGGGATCAAGGTAACCCCCTCTGTGGCCATTTGGCTGCTGTGAGAAGGTAGACGAGGTGATAAATTTAAAGGGGTGTACTAGCAAAAGAGTAATGGATGGAAGGAGGTATAAAAATTCCTGTCACAAGGTTTCATTGAAATTATATAAAGATGGCAGAGGGCGAAAAGGGACAAAGAATAGTTTAAAAGATTTAGGACTTTGCAGCGATGATTTTTGAGTTGGAATGGTACACTTATACTAGAGGGAATACACAGCAGAGAACAGAAGGTAGAAACAGAGGGCAGGAAAAATGTTATTTTTAGGTCCAAGTTCTCAGGTAAACCCTGAGACCTGAACAAAACAAGGAATTTGTTCGTGCTTTTGAAAGTATATCTTTGCTTTGTCATCCTACAAGTAACTGTGGCAAGAGTACTGATCTAATCTCCCAGCTTCACAGTTTATGCCAACAGGTTGTAGCTAAAAATATATGGTCTAAAAAGAAAGAGGCCAGTATCGTTTGGGGGCCATTTAAATCCCAGATATGAATGACAGGAACCTGCAGAAACATTATACAGAATAGAGAGGGCAACAGAGAACGTGAATGGATTTAATTTCATTGAAAAAGGATTATAAAATCATGGTGATGACACTTACAAGCAAATTTACATTCTTGATTTGATGGCAAACAATAATAAATTGTTTTGCCATTAAAAGGTTGTTTTTTCTAAAATAAAAACATCCAATATCAATAAAAGGTCTGTCATAAAATTGATAGCTGTCTCATAAATACCGTATCTTGGCAGTTACTGAGATGATCACACCTGTTCTCAAACTTGCTCCACAGAGAACACCCAGCCCTGTTTTTAATGACTCCCTCAGACTCATGTCATTCCCTGCACTCAATGCAGGCATGTCTCAAACACACACACATTTATCTTTGCCAATAAAACTTGTTTACAGCTCTTACATACAGACAGTAGCCCCTAAGTCTTGGATTGGCCTTTCCCAAAGTTTTCTAAAGGTCAGTGTGAGAGATTGTTCAGGGGAAACAGGTGTTTCCTCAGCTATAAGCACTTCACATCTATATTTGAGCCTCAGGGCCGATTCCTGCACAGAGTGTGCAGTGTCCCACAGAGATGTATAGCCTGCCAGTGCCTGAGTGATCAACAGCTTGAGCCCTTGCAGGTTCCTTCTCTGCATAGTGCATTGTGGAGGTCTAGTTCTGTGCAAACATACTCTGACTACTGTTGTTTTTCTTTTGCTCATTTCAAGGATTTACTCCAGAAAAATGCCCCAAAAGAAAAAATTTAAATCCATTAAGCCCCTCTGCTAAAAAGTAATTGATCACTTATGAGTCAGCAGCCCTTGCAAGCCAAGCAGGTCTTTCGGGCTTTGGATTTCTTCTTAAGCCAAAGCGTTTTAGACAACATAGGCCTAAAATGTAGAGAGGTGACTTTTGTTGTGAATTGGCGCTATATAAATAAAATTGAATTGAAATGAATTGAATCTTAGTTATTGTAAACCCCAAACACGAGCGCTGAAGTATAAGGAACTGCTGTGACAGAATGTTCATTTGCTAGATTTCTCATTTCTAGCAAATTTAATCACAGCTTACAATATAAAAAAACAGCTTATGGTTCATAACAAGGTCCTGTCAGGAAGGACATGCAGCCTGAAACCAATGCAGATTAATTTGCTGTGGCGACCTCTTGAGGTGAATACAAGGGAGCAACCGAAGAAACATTTGTCATGTGTAAAAGCTGTGAGTTTAGGCTTATGTTAGCAGATTTATCCTGCTTTTTGTTTGATTTGGGATTGTCAATGTTCTAACCAATATAACCCGATAAGAAAAAGTCCTTTCCTCTTGTCATATTTAAGTTCAAACGAAGAGTTAATTTACAAAAACATGTTTTCTTTTTACTATTACTTTCAAGGAATCAAACTGTTTCAGGTTGTTTTATTAAATGGAAATAACAAATACAGGTACCTTATTCAGCTAAACACTGGAAGCAGCTTGTGAGGATGGTTAAATCTTTTCTGAGAAATTGAGAACTGCTTTCAGTTTTTAACAAAATACCCATATACACTCACCAGCTGCTTCATTACCTGCACTTTGCTAGTAACAGGTTGGACCCTCTTTTGCCTTCAAAACTGCATTAACTCTTCACGGCATAGATTCAACAAACTGCTATAAACATTCCTCATAGATTTTGGTCCATATGGACGTAATAGCATCACACACTTGCTGTTGATTTGCGAGTTGCACATTCATGATGCAAATCTCCACCACATCTCTAATCAGGTAGGCTGTACTGTTTTAACAATGCTCAGGTGGTGCTTTGGAGCCCAAAATGTGCCAAGAAAATATCCCCCATACTATTTACATCACCACAACTTGAACCTCTGATACAAGGAAGGATGAATACATGCTTTCATGTTCTTCACACCAATTTCTGAGCATACCATCTGAATGTGGCAGCAGGAATTTAGACACATCAGACCAGGTGATGTTTTTCCAATCTTATGCTGTCCAATTCTGGTGAGTCCATGCGAATCGTAACCTGTCTGCTGTTCTTACCTGACAGGAGAGGCACATGGTGTGGTCTGCTGTTGTAGCCCATTTCTTCAAGGTTTGATGTATTATGCATTCAAAATGCTATTCTGCACACCTAGGTTGTCATGAGCGATTATTTGAGTTACTGTTGTCTTTGAATCATCTTCCAGCTGTCTGGCTATACTCATCTAACATCTGGCATCACTAAAGCGTTTTTGCCCAGAGAACTTCTGCTCACTGGATATTTTCTGTTTTTCAGATTATTCTCTGTAAACCGTAGAGATGGTTATTTGGAAAAATCCCAGTGGGTCAGCAGTTTCTGAAATTGTCAGACCACCCTGTCTGACACCAACAGCAAAAAATCCAAAATAAAAAAAAACAAAATGAAAAAAATTACTTTTTTTAAAACAAACTAATATTCTGCCACACAGTGAAGACAAATGATGCATATGATACAGGAAAGCCTGACTGTCAATACCCACTAAAAATGATGTAGCATCTGATATGATTTTAAGAAATACCCAATAGAAGCTTTTTTAATTAGCTTCATAACAGCTTAAGTTATAGAGAGAGAGGCACAATAGTGATAACAGGGCCTTGTAATTTATCACTGATGCCTTAAAGGAGGAAATGGTAGAGGAGAGTTAAAAGTGAAAATTAAAAGTTTAAGAGAATGGTAAGAGAAAGAGAGAGAGAGAAGGAGAGAGACTGAGAGAAAGAAAAGAGGGAGTGATAGGATCAGAGAAGGATTAAAGGACAGAGCAAGGTCCCTGGGGTAGGAAGTGTGAGAAAATTAGGTGGAGAAATCAAATGGCTGGAAGGTGGGAGAGGTAGAGGAAGGGAGGGGTGTGAAAGCTTGAGCATAAGAAGAGAAATCTGACTGGAATGAGGGGTGGAGATCGAGTAAAGATTATTAATAGTAATGTTTGATTAGCATGAGTCCAGCCACGAAAATGATACGGGCCAACCTAACAGGCTAACATCACTGCCCCCATGCTGATCCGGGAGCCAATTTTTCTTCCTAAAATAGTTGTAGAGGACATGTATAAAACTGAAAGAGCAGAGCCTCTGATCATTTACTGGATGTCCCTCCTGCACCTAGCTCACCCTTCTTCCACCTCCACACCCATCAACCAGTAACAAGGTAAGAATTGAGGGAGAGACAAAGAAAAGCTTTACAGAAAGAAAAATAGACAATGACAAAACAACAAAGGACAGTGTTTTATAGCATAACCTAGAGCAGATTACAATGATGTTAACTTGCCTTACTTACAGGGTTGATAAAAGTGTATAGCTGGTGTTGTGTCCTAATCAAATGTAGGGATGAAACTAAATAGGAAAAGCAATTTACCTTCTTTTACTGTCTCTATAGAGCCTGATTAGATTTAGATACAGTGATAGTATATCAGCACAGTAATTATTTTCTGATAGTAATGGTTGGCTGCCAAAATTAAAGGACGTGGGTTTGCAGCAGCACTTACTTGTGAAATCTGTCAAGGTAAAATTTTAATTACCAATGAATGCAGTATCCTATGTCAAAATACTGCTGCAGTACTGGAGATTTGTCTTGAGAAAAATATATGTGCTTGTGATTCCAATGGCTGGTGACAGGGATTAAAAATGTTGCATATTACTCAACTAGTAGACTGTGCCATGAATGCTTATGGGCATAACAATACTTTTGTGGTTGCAGTGTCAATTAATGAGGACACAGAGTATTTTATCTCGTGTCCAAGGATTACATCCCTCAGATAAAGTGATACAACTTTGGTGATCCCCTGACCTTTGCTGTTATTCCATTATTAACTCTGGCAAGGCAATTATGTTTATGATTATGTGCTTGTTTGTTTATGTGTAACTCAAAAAGCTCTGAGAAGAATTTCATGAATTTTCTTTAAGGGTGGAATGGTGATATATAGAGGAAGTCAATACATTTTGTAGGTGATCCAGATCATGATTTGGATGCAGGAGTTTTTCTTATTTTTTTTTTGTAAATGATTATTCTTAATATTATTTTGTAATTGTGGGATAGGAGCAATTTCAAGACATTAGGGTTCCAGCTCTATAAATAATTGCTATGAATTTTTCATAAAAATCACAGTACAACATCTCCATATGGTCTACCATACTGAAGGTGGCTCAGGACCAAAGTAGCATTCCAGATCTAATGATCCAGAATATTGAAATATATGCAATTCGTGAGAAATTCATCACTGAGTTAGCAAATGTAAGTGACATCAAAACTGTGGCTGAAACTCTGCCGATCCAGTAGAGTGCCAACACATTTTGCATATTTTCATTAGTCATGGCGCTAGCTCTGGAAGAAAACTGCCTTTACTGAAAATTTGTTTTCTTTGATGTGGTTTGAAGTGCTACAGGAAGGTTTTTAAGGTCAAGTGATGGGGTAAAATTATTATGGTACTATTGTTTTGTCACTGTTGTATACTGTTGTATGCAATTTCCCCCCTAGAATTCTTAAAATATTCTGATACTGTTTCTGATTTCAGGTGTAATGGTATCATGGGGGGACTCTGTAGCCTTAGTGGAGATTTGAACTCTCGCCAAGAGCTTCTGCTTAACATCAGTAAATACTTATTGTCATTTAAAAGATGTTAGAATGTTGTTGTAGCATTGTCAACTTACAATAATTTTATATCTATTACATATTTTTCTCTGAACAATTACTGTACAGAAAGGCAAAAAAGATGGTAGACATGTCCCTAGTTGGCAGAATCAAATTCACAACTAGCTCCTCATGGTCACAGTGCAACCACTAAAGGTATATCCCCAGAATGCCCCTATTTCTTCATGAAGGCTGATCTGACCCAACCCTACTTGATGCGATTTGAGGCTAGATGCCATCGTCAATGCTTTTCTTTTTTAATGTAAATTAAATGATTAAGAGCCAACATATGCAGCAGTGAAGTTGATTCTACAGTATTCCTGATTTTTTTTTTTTGGCAATTTCAACCACGACAACAATAGACAGCATTGGTGACAGACACGACATGGTGTCACCATGAAAGATGATCCTAAGATCAATTTGTTTTTTGTTTTATGCAGATGAGATAAATACTTAAAGTTATAGCTGAAAATGTAAAAAAAAAAAAGAAAAGAAAAAGAAAAAAAGAATTTAAAGAAAATGCCACCCCTTGGCCATTCTGTATTTTCAAAATGACTGAAAATCTAATCAGTTCCACATCTCATGGAGGTCTATCACTGCACCAAAATTTAAAATCCTGCATCAAATGGTTTTTGTACCATTGTGCTCAGATGGAGGATTTTTGGCAATGTGTTACCATGAAAATATATAGTCACATGATCATTTTGGTTTATGTTTCATGCAGCTGACGAAGAGTCACAGAGATATAGCTAAAAATGTGCATTTTTACCAATTTCAGCAGAGAGCACCATGAGAGGGCAATGGCAAATACCAAACGGTGACACCATGACCGTGCATGTTCCATATATTCTGTCTATCTATCGCTGGGCCAAAATCCAAAATCCTGCATCAAATATTATTTGTGCTGTCTTGATGACACAAAGGATTTGCGGCATTGCTGATGAATCCATCATATCTCTGCTTTTTGGAAACAGAACACATTTCATGTGTATTATGTCAAATTGTGATACGTAGTTTTTGGTTGATAAATTCACATCTATTTTTTTTAAAAATAGGACATTCAGTCTGATTCAGACAGCATAAAATAGTTTAATTCTTGTGATCATTAATGACTGAAATGGATTTTTATTTAATTTTTTTTTACTTACAACTGTCTGTGGATTTTCCTCTGAGTTCATTTTAAAGAAAGGGACAGTTCCCCCTATGCACACACACACACACACACACACACACACACACACACACACACACACACACACACACACCACAATTGCAGGGCTTTAGTTGTTGGCAAGCTTTAACTGTGTGGTTAAGCTATCCTGTACCTGCCAGCGGATTAGACAGTGGACAGTGGTGATAACAGCCAGATGATCCCCATGCCTCTGCACTACCCTTGTCAAATCTGCTCTTCCTTGTTGTATTCCCATATGGCTACATACATGCACAAATTTATCTGTTTCGGTTTTTGAACTGACACCACTGTACTTTTCTCTTTATAGGCGGCTATACAATCAATAAACAGTGCAATGCACACTCGGGAAGCAGCTATTAGCTGTTGAGCTTATTTTGCAGATCAGTGGTGATTCAGATTAAAAGCTTTGAGGGAGAAAGAAAATCATTGGGGACTCCCTTTGACTCAGTAATAATGGCCTGTTAGAGTGCTTCGCTGTCTTTACATTAATGGTCCAACTATAGCTGCTGACACACTTCGAGGAAGCTGAATGACAAATTATAAATGCACAAATCTTATATGGGAAGATAAACAAAAGACTGTCACTATCCAGGCATTTCCATAATGGCTCCAAAAATTTATGAAATGCATTTTATGGTAACAGCACAAAAGCACATGAAGAATTGGCAAGTTTTTAATTACAAAATAAGCCTCTGTATTCGTGATTATAATTGAAAGTTAAATCAGCATAAAGCTCAGGGGGTGTTTCAGTCACATAATAACAATAATTTCATATTAACGTGTTCATTGTTTAAAGCTTGATTGCTATAAACTGGCACAGCAGCATAAAGAGAAAAAACTCCACACACAAAACCCATTTTTTAGAAGGTTTATTTTCAGTTTACACTGCAATAGTCCTACAGAGGCATATTTTCCTGCCCTCTTTCCCTTTAACCTTGCTTTATCTTATCTGTAAGTCTAACATACTCACATACACATATTTTCTCAGTTTCACACGCACACACTAATGAGCACAAACGGCTCGTGTTACTTGAAATGCAAGCATGTTCTTCTTATGCATTCCACCTCTTCACTGAGTCTGCTTGGCACCTCAGTAAAAATGTAAACACTTTCACACACAGACACACACACACACACACACACACACACACACACACACACACACATATTCACACACTCATGCAGCTGTTACAGTAAACTGGGGAGTTGGCAGTCCTGCAGTATAGTTGGGTTTCCCACACCTAGCAAGACCGTCAGGGTCATGGGACTTCCCAAGGAGTCTTTCTTCACTTTAAAAGGTATGCAGGGTGCTGCAGAGCTCCTTTTGAGATGTTACCTGATCTCAAAGAGATATGAACTTTTTTATTTTATGTGAGCATTACATGACTTGTGGATTATTTTCTAAATATCCATCTTCGCAAAAATCACTTTATAGTTTTTAAATTAATCAGACCAAAACTGGCATGGAAATATTAATTAAGCACATACAAAAAAGGTATTATTAAATTTGTTCACAAATTCAATACCCTGTTAATAAATAGACAAAATTACAAGGTAACTGTTTATTTGAATATTTAATAGACTATAAAAAAGAGGGTTTCACAAAACATTAAGCAGTCAATGAGTGCATCATTTAAAAATACATGAATAATTTCCTAAATGCTTAATGAAATCTGCTTACTTTTGACAAGCATCAAGTTGTGCTTTTAATCATGTGTGTATTGCACTCTTTCCAAAATGCCCCCACATTAAGGTTCAGAGTTAAAAGAATAGTTCGACATTTTCAAACATCTGCTTCTTAGTGTTCTCATGTGGTAATCAGTCATATTTAGAGGTGCTGAAGGTGGTGTTTTGCTACTCTGAGCCAGACCAAACCTGATGGTTCCTTCCATGGCTCCAGTATCACATCTCATCCAGCTCTGCAAGAAAGTTGATAAGTTACATTAAATAAATGTGTAAATACTGATTGTATCATAACAGCTGTGGGGTCCCTGAGTTCTCGGTCTGCACCCATCATGGAAATTATGATGTTTTTACACCAGAAAGAGATTTCTTAGATTAAAAATAAAAGAAAGAAATGTTTGTGGAGTGTGTCACCTGTAACACAAATCTACAAACAACCTCAAATAGTTGTTAACATTTAATTTATTTCTTAGCTTACATCTAAAACACGTTCAGATTGTTATATATTATCTTGGTTGCAGTTTTACAATCCAAGATAGACTGGCTGGCAATGTCAGCATGGCAAAATGTGCTTCTGCAGCAGGAAACATCACAAAGATGGCTTTTAGTTTCTTGGCAGATCCTTTTTGTGTCTGTCTGGAGAAAGAATTTGCCTGCGTGCCTGACTGTAAAAGAGTCAGCCACAGGACTTTAATAACTGAAAGTCAAATTTGATGATAGGTTTGGTCCAAACCTTGAGTATCCCAGAATTAGGAGGGGTACAAGCAGCAATTCTGACTTTTAGGGGGCTCAACCCCCAGTCCAAATTTTGTATATACGTTGCCTTGTGATTAACACATTAATAAAACAATAATAATTAATGAACAGCTTTTTGTAAAATGAATAAAGGGATATGCAGCTTTCAAAGGTTTTTGATGCTTTTCACATCTTCAATCAGATATGGATTACAATGCTATTTTTAAAGCAGCCTAATTAGCTGCATGATCTATTGTGGTGTCTAAAAATAATTCATATTTCTACATAATACACTTGTTTTGGGGTGGATTAGTTAGTTAATGAAATCTGAGGCAAAGACTCAATTGTTATTGCCAGGATTTTCCAAAGTATGTTAAAGATCAATTAATGGCAAAGAAGATATGGGGAGAAATGTGCACAGTATTGTTTCAGTCTCTTAACCACATGGAACAGTCCACCAAATCATCAACCAATTAAAGTAGCATCATTCAATACAGACACTGGCAAATCAGTTTGCTTCTCTGTAAACATGTGCAAGAAACAAACTGGTAAGAGATTTGCTTTTATATCAAAGGTTTTTAATTCATACAAACCTTCCCCTTATTGTGCAGATGTTGTCAGAAAATAATAATAAAATGCATTATTATTACTACTATTACTATTCTTACTTTTAGGGGTGCTAAGATGAAATTTAGGGGTGTTGCACACCCCAAAAATGGGTCTAAACTCGCCTGTGGGTACAAGGAGCTTTTGGCCGCCATGGCTGGTAAACATTATAAGATTTAAGCAGAGTCATTTTAGCATACTCACAGCATGATTCAGCAAAACACTATAGCGTCACTCATTTGCAGCCTGTGGAAATGTACCGGCTGCATGTGCAGACTGTATTTCCAATACTGAGAAGGACAGCGGGACGATATTTGCCAATTCAGCATTACGTGCTGTACGGACAGAACACAGTGAAGATGATGGTAAAAGGAAAATGGTAATAGAGTGTCATTCCTATGGCTTTTGTTGAGACATTGCTACTTTCCCTGGCTTGTATTAAAATTTGTATTCATTACATTTTCCAGTTGTCTGCATTAAGTTGGTCACAAATAGATAAACATTACATCAAAGTTTGGAGCTTAGACATTTTCCAGGAAGTCCTTCACCACAGGATCTGACTGGCCTTCCAAAGCCAGACTCTATAACAAGTTTAATCCATACTGAAATATAAAATGACATTTATTTAGTACTTATATTCAGAATCAGGGGATGCATTACAGTCAGAACACCCCAGAACTTTTAAACAGGATATTTTAGAGTTGGACCCTTTCATCTTGATAAGTTGAATGAAAGAACTCATGAATATAAGTACAATACAAGCACACAAAAAACACAAAGGTTGTTTCTTTTCATAGCAACACAAACAACCATTATGACCATTACAAAGGGAAGTATCAAATGAAAACATGTTGATTTGACGGAACATCTTAGTTTAGCGAATTCAGCTCAGCATGTACTTTCATTTTCAGAACTCTAGATAACATTAAGCCACATACATAACCCATGCTCTGTTAACTCACATTTTTGAGGCTGCAGGAGAACCAGGTTAAAAGCACTGATATTATATTTTTGTTCTAATCAGAATTTAAAGTTAGGTTTGGCAGGTGGGAGTACCCTAAGGTCCCATATAGCAGTGTAGCAGGGAAAATTACTTGCCTCAAAATAACTCTTAAATTAATTTGTAATGAGAGCTGCACTGGCTCTGTTGTCTTTGTGCATAGGCTGTGATCAGCGGACCTGTAATGCTGTGGATCTGAGCTTTACTGATGTAACCTGCTGTATTCTATAAGTGTCACGGTCTGCAGATTTTGTTATATTTAGTTTGATTATTGCATTTTGGGCTGCTCATGTTTCGTTTCTTGTTTCTTAAATTTCATAGAGTTTTAGGATTCAGTTAGTGATGTTTTAGTCAGTCCTTTGACTATTTCTCCTGCCTTCCCAGTGTTTTCCCTGCATATTGTCTTTAAGCTGCACATAGTTTATTTTCCCAGTGTCACTGTAGTGTAGTGGTTTACACATTTGCTTTACAAGTGAAAGGTCCTTGGTCCAGTTCCCAATGGGGAGACAAACTGCTGTGGTGACCCCTTTGGGAAGAATACAAGAGAACAGCTGAGGGTACATTTATAGTATAGGTCTTTGCATATTTCCTGTTTTACTTTGATAATACTTTGTGTCCTTTGCATTGTATTTAATTTTCCTTCCGGTCTCCGTCTTCCTGGATTTCCTAATTATTTTCACCTCTGATCCTCTCCTTCCTGGTCCTTGTTTGTCATCTGAGTATTTTCCAGTCTATAAGGCGCACTTAAAATCCTTTAATTTTATCAAAAATCGACAGTTTGCCTTATAATCCGGTGTGCCTTATGTATTAATTCTGGTTGTGCTTACTGACCTCGAACTGATTTTTTGTGGTACACGGTGCTCAAAAATCTGTCAAAATGTTTTAGAATGACTTTGGTAAGCTATGAAGCCGCACCGCTTAATGGATTGTTGTAGCATTACTGTAGTCAGGGGCCTCGCGGAGTAATACTTGCTGCACTTCAAATAATATTACGCTGTGTTTATTAGGACCCCAGAATGGCACCTGTTAAGAGACATGCTTATGAAGCGGATTTCAAACTCAAGGCGATCAGGCACGCAGTAGAACATGGGAATAGAGCAAACTGCCAATGGATTGTGGATGCCTGGGCTAAGGTAACAGTCTCAAGTATTGTCCGAGCTTTCACGAAGAGCGGAATCATCACTAAACAGCTAAGTAACAGCGATGAGACTGACTCGGATAATCACGAGAGAGATGCGCCTTATAATCCGATGCGCCTTATGTATGAAAGTAGACCCATTCATTGATATTGCGCTTTATAATCCAGTGTGCCTTATAGTCCAGAAAATACGGTATATATAGCCCTTCCTTTCTGTTAGTCCTTGTCTTGGCATCTGTGTAACCTCCATGTGTCTTCCTTGTGGTTTCTCACGTTCTGGATTCCAGTTTATTTCTTGCATTAGACTTTCTTTATGGACTCTGTTTGCCAAATAATGGTACGTCTTTTCTGTTTTTTCAGTGCCTGTTTTTGGGCCTGTTTTTGTAAACCCTGACAATAGGCAGATTATGCATTGACTGTCATGGATGCTTTCCAACACCTTGCCAGCACAGGGCTAGAGCAAAGGTGGATTTTGGAAACTGATACAAAAGAGCATTATCTGCTTACATTTATACACAAATTGCTGACTGCTGTCCTTCAACCTGTGGTATTCAGTTACCACTAGTCCAACATTGTTCATACAGTGAACTACCCAGTTTAGCCTTCACTAATAACTGTGCAGTATTGTCACAAACTTTTAAATAACAAAGTTATTGCTTAATGTATTTTCAAACACATTTCATGACATGAATCAATCAGATAACTTCAACACACAATGCATAGAGTGCACAGTCTGTTTTAAATTTCAAGTCTATCAAACGTCTCCTGCTGAACGGTCTTTACCTTTGAAAATAATCTGCCATATTCTTCTCCAGCCCTGTCTTTCTAACATCTGTCTTTTAAAAATCTTTTTCACCAAAATAGCAAAATATGGTGATCTAAACTACTGCAGGAACTACTATAGTGGCTGTTTTGAGTGCTTTGCAGGTGTTTATCTGTGGGTCTACTTCTTAAATATGATTATGTTTAAACCATGGAAGACGCAGTAAAGATTTTGGGATCAAAATGAAAGTCGAGTTCAAAGACCGGTATGGTTTGACACATCAATACTGAATAAATTAAAGGGGCCCACACCCTTCCCACTTTAAACTCTACGACACAGTCTTTTGCTTTTTTAAACTCCCACTAAGAATATGTGTCTTTATTCAGTAAAGAAACATATAATAGTTATTAAGATATAAATTCCCCCAGAATTCACCAGTATCTTTCATTAAATGGGGTCTTAACCATCTCTTATTTGGACACAAAGTACAACATATATTGAGAATAAAATCAGTGCATCAATAAATTGATGAATCTTATTCATGTTCTCTCAAAACAGGCATCTTGACTGTTCACTACTAGTCAAGCTCTTAAAGGCAGTTTGGCTTGCTGGTTTCCACTGCTGATCTTTGGCTTTTGCTGTGTGTTTGCAGTTATTTTTTTTAATACATCTGTCTGGAAAATCCACCCATTGCACTTGGTGTGGTGTACCCTGAACACCTGAAAGGGACTCAAGTGATCTAAATAGAAAATTACTTTGCAATTTAATGTCTTACTTGTGACAAAAATGTATTTTTAAACTGACTGTTGGAAGACACTTCTTTGGATAACTATAAAGAGCGCAGCAAGTGGTGTGTGTGCCTATTCAGGTAAAGGTTTGTGTGGATGTGAGTGAATGAACAATCATTTGTTATACAGCCTTCCTGAAATAATGTACGTAAATCCCCATTAAGATTTGCCTGTCTGCAAAGTGAAATCAGAGCATTACTTTTTCTAATCCACGTGTCACACACTTCTCAAGATCACTCCTCTGGAGCTTTCTCACTTCTCCCTCCACCCTCTAAGAAATTTATGTTTACCTTCATGTATTTATCCGGTAAATGCGTGTTTACACTATCTACAGAAATAGGGCACCAGTCAAAGTCAGTGGGAAGGTGACATCTTCATAAGCAGCGATCAGGTTCAGTCTCATGCATGCAGTAAAAAGCCAAAGTGCTGTTTAGTGCAGGGTTCACCTTTCAGAGTGAGAAGCACAAGAAGGTTCTCCATCTGGAGTAGGCTGACGAACTGAATTCTCCAGTAATATTTCAAACACAGTGGAAGACGCAGATGGTCTGTTACACACGTGTTGACTTGGCCTCTGTCCCTGTTCCTTGCTTGTATCCCAAACAGCTCAGAGATATCCCACAGATAAAATGGAAAACACTGATATAAACAATGCAACTGGTTGTGTCCATCTGTCATTACTCCTCTCCTTCATTCTTATATTCTCTGTCTCTTCATCTTTGGTTTTGATCATGATGACCCTGGTTCTACATCCTGAAACACCACAACAAAACCTTCCTTACTGTACTTCCAATTTCTCTCAACACCATGCTAAAGCAGGCTACCTTTCTCCTCTCATTCCCCTCTCTCCCTTTATCACTCCTCTTTTACTGTCACTAATTCATTCTGTCACTCATCACCTCCTTCTCACATGTCCTGATTTCCTGCTCCATTTCTAGGATGTCACCAGTGTAATACGAGAATGTCTCAGTACTCTCTCTGCTCTCTAGCGACCTTGTTTTTACCCTTGTCCCCTCTCAGTCCTCTTCTGATTCTGTCTCTCTACCTACATTTTTTTTCATATTTTCCCTCTAACAGTCAAGATGGCAATGAGCAGCATCCTCAACACTGATGACATCAAGAAAGCTCTAGATGCATTTGCAGGTAAGTATCAGCACTCAGCTGTGAATAATCAGTCAGATACACTTTGTCACAAAAATTGAATTCACAACTTTTGATTTTTTTTCTCGTCGTATACAGTTAGGTATATTAGGTTTAGAACAATGGCGTTTTTTTGGTAATTTTTCCCCTGTACATTATCACAGTGGATTTCAAATTGAGCAATCATAATGTGATTAAAAACAGCTTTGATTCAAACTGTCTAGAAATTGCAGCCATTTTTATACATACTCCCTCATTTTCAGAGATCAAAAGTAATGGGACAATTGATTAACATTTTCGTGGCTAGGTGATGCCGCTCCCTTGTTATGCCATAATAAACTAAGGAGATGAAAGATCTGGAGTTGATTACAAATGTTGCATTTGACACCATTTCACTGAAACTCTCAATATGAGGTTTAAAGGGATGTCGATGCAAGTGAAAGAGGCCATTACTGGACTGAAAAATCAAAATTAACTTATTAGAGAGAAAATAAAAACTTCAGGAGTGGTCAAAAAATCAATCTGGAATATTCTTAAAGAAAAAAAGGAATGTACTGTTCAACTCAGGAACACAAAAAGGCCTGGAAGACCACAGAAGATGGCTTAACTGGATGAACATAGAATTCTTTACGTGGTTAAGAAAAACCCCTTCACAACATCTAGCAGAGTAAAGAACACTCTCAATGAGGCTGGTACTGTACATTACTGTCAAAGTCTACAATCAAGTGCATTCATGAATGTAAATACGCAGAGTTTACAACAAGGTGCAAACCTCTGGTTACACTCAAGAACAGGAAGGCCAGATTGGATTTTGCCAGAAAACATGTAAAAGAGCCTGTCGAGTCTGAGCAAAAAAAGAAAATATTTGTACAAATGAAACCAAGATTAACTTGTACCAGAAAGATGGGGAGAGAAAATTATAGAGAAGAAAATGAACAGCTCATGATCCAAAGGGTACCAAATAATCTGTTAAACATGGTAGAGTCAATGTTATGGCATGGGCATATATGGCTGCCAGTGGAAATGGGCCTCTAGTGCTTATTAGTGATGTGACTGCTGATAGAAGTAGCAGGGTGAATTTTGAAGTTCAAAGGGCAATACTCTGCTAAGACTCGGCTAAATGCAGCAAAACTTACTGAATGATGTTTCACCATGCAAATGGCTATTTTTTTTAAACTAATGAATCAAAGCATACTGCAAAAGTAACCCAAAAGTTTCTCAAGGAAAAGAAAATGGGATATTCTTAAATGTCCAAGTCAGTCACCTAATCTCATCTAAGTAGAGCAGCTTTTCTGTTGCTGAAGGCAAAACTGAAGGCAGAGAGACCCACAAACAAGCACCAAGTAAAGGCCTGGCAGAGTATCTCAAAGTAAGAAACACAGCATTTGGGGATGTCCATGAGTTCTAGTCTTTACGCAGTCAATAACATGTATTGAACACAATTCTTATATTTCAAATTATGTTAGGTTGTCTAATTACTCCTGACCCTCTTAAAAGGGGGGCTATATAAAAATTGCTGTAAATCCTAAACAGTTAATGGAATTCTTCTGTCAAACTCATTGAATTAAAGCTGATAGTCTGCACTTCAATCACATTTTGACTTTTCCTCTGTGGTGGTGTGCAGAAGCAGAATTACACACATACAAAAGAGTGTCATTGTCCCGAAACGTATGGGCCTAACTGTATGCATACCTGTAGCAGACAAAGCTCCATAACCTAAAACTGATGGATCCCCTAGGCAGCATCCTCTCTCTTTCTCTAACTGTTACTCTGTAGTGATTAAAATGATGTTTTTGCTTTCAGGCTTCATTTCCCAGATCAACACAAAATAAGAAAATTTCCTCCACTTTGAGAAAACAGTAGTTTTATCATATTTCATAATTTTCACACTCATGTATGTAAGAGATTTGATGCCTATTATCTTAAATGTCCAACAAAAGCTTTGTGTCTTTACTAAACACTGGAAAACTAATTCATTACAACAAGTGACGCTATTTTTGGAACATTTAATCAAGTTTTAATTGGTGTCAACAGGAGTTTAGGTGCACTCTGCAAAGTTCTAATGTGGTTGATTGTTTATTTGCGTGTGCAGTTGCTGACTCTTTTGACCATAAGAAGTTTTTTGAGATGGTGGGTCTGAAGTCCAAGTCTTCTGATGATGTGAAGAAGGTCTTCACGGTGCTGGACGCGGACAACAGTGGCTTCATAGAGGAGGAAGAACTCAAGTGAGAAAAACACACATGTATAGACACAAAAAAAATCCACAAAAGTGTAACAATTACACACACACAGAACAAAAACATTCTGTGAGACAAATCCAATCTTCTTTGCTTCCTTTGCTAGATTCGTCTTGAAGGGTTTTGCTAAAGATGGCAGGGACCTGACAGACAAAGAAACCAAAGCATTTTTAAAAGCAGCTGACAAGGACGGAGACGGCAAGATTGGAGTCGATGGTAAAATTCAATTCAGTTCAATTCAATTCAATTCAATTTTATTTATATAACGCCAATTCACAACAAAAGTCGCCTCGAGGCGCTTCACACTGTAGGGTAAAGATACTACAGTGTTAAAAGGAAAACCCCAACAATCCGGTGATCCCCTATGAGCAAGCACTTGGCAACGGTGGGAAGGAAAAACTCCCTTTTAACAGGAAGAAACCTCTGGCAGAACCAGGCTCGGGGAGGGGCAGCCATCTGCCTCAACTGGTTGGGGGTGAGGGGACAGAGAAGAGAGAAAGGAGAGCAGAGAGAGGCACACGCTATGGGAGAGAGAAGACAACATTCAATGACACGCAGCAGTAACTAATAAATGCATGGGGAGTGAAAAGAGGTGGATAGAGTAGAAATGCTCATTGTTTAATGTGAGCATTGAAGGACATATGCTGATCAAAAATAACTCCAAGATTCCTCACAGTGTCACTGGAGGCCAAAGTAATGC
>VUQH01006168.1:27937-38858 GCA_015106775.1 Etroplus canarensis | reverse complement strand
CACATTTCTTCCTCGAAGACGATGGGTCCCCACTATCCTTCCAGTTTTTAATAATGTGTTGGACAGTTCTTAACCCAATTTTAGTAGTTTCTGCAATCTCCTTAGATGTTTTCTCTGCTTGATGCATGCCAATGATTTGACCCTTCTCAAACAGACTAACATCTTTTCCACGACCATGGGATGTGTCTTTCGACATGGTTGTTTAAGAAATGAGAAGCAACTCATTGCACCAGTTGGGATTAAATAACTTGCTGCCAGCTGAAAGATAATCGCCCATGCAGTAATTATCCAATAGGAGGTTCGTATCTATTTGCTTAGTTAAATCCAGGTGGCGACTTTTTTTTTGGCCGGGCAGTGTATGTATGTATATATATATATATGTCGCCACAGCATTGGTAATTTGGCAAAGGTTTTTTTTACACCGGATGCCCTTCCTGACACAAACTTCCAGGGTGGAAGGGGCTTGTGCCCCTGCCTGAAATCAAACCAGGGACCCTTTGCTTGGAAGGCGAACATGTAAACCACTACACTACTTAAAAGTTGGAAAAAGCAAACTCTCTATGTCTTACCTTATGTAGTATTAGTAGTCCTCTCTCCTGCATCTGGGTATGATGCTTACAAGCCATCATCCTCATCAAGAAAGCTGGTAAAATATATTCAAGATTTTTTTTGTTATTCCTCCCTTGCTGACTAAAACAGTACAGCAAATCCAGTCATTATTTTAGCGCTGAGGTTCACTTGTTCTCACAGTGCCAAACTCAGCAAACTAGAAGCTGTTTGTTGCCACGCCTGTGGATGTTATCTTTGTACTTCTAGATGACTGTTTTTTTATTCCCTATCAGAACTTTGTCTTTTCCTATCGATACAGTGTTTCAGGTTATCACATATATACATCGATCACTTCCATTTTCATTAGCATTCCAGGACCCTTCATAATTCAGCATTGTATGACCCTGGACCCAAGTGACTGTATAAAACATGGATCCCAACCTGTCTCTGGTCACCTGGCTGAGGTGGACCCATGAAGGCTTCTGAAACTGCTTTTCGCCCTCCAATTTGGGAAACCAACACTTGTTCTTCAGCCTGTGTGCTTTAGCACATTCATTACAGCAGCAGATCTCAGTGTTAATATGTGTAGATTTATCAGAACCAGAATCAGAATACTTTATAAATACCCTTGTGTTACAGGAACTCCGTTCAGTATACATACTTATCAGTAGAGAATATATCAGGGAGAAAAATGTGGAAACCTCAACTTTGCAGTAGTTGTAAGTTCAGTTTTTAATGGGAGGAGCTATACCGTGTGATATAATAGGCAGGAGTGACTAAGGTCATAAATCAAGTTCCTATTTCATATTCATGTTCATATTTCAAATCATATTTCAATATGGACAGAAGTATGGGTTATGTAGTATTTTTAAAAGTGAGGTTCAGAGTTAAGTTTTGATTGTGATTGAGTTGGTTGGCAAAAAGGTGACCATAAAGGTGAAAAAACATGTACAGTATAAGACATATCAATTATAAGCACCCCAATAGGTATCACCAGTTAGGTTCATTCCCAAATTCAGCGTATGGAAAATCAAGATAGTGACAGACCATCATGTACTTTGAGAAGAACTAGTTGTGATGTGTGTAAAGTCATTGACATAGTGGAGATACACCAGTTTATGGTTTCAGAGCACGTCAAGAACATCAGAGCACATCCAGGAGGTAGAAAAATGTGTATCCTCATCGACATTCAGGACAAGACTTCAAGAATAGAAACCTTGGCAGACCCCCTGGCAATCTTCAGAAACAGAAAGACAAGCAACCACAGAACCAACCTAAAATAAACCATTCGAGTTGTGTACGAAAGTTCTTTGAAGCAGAAAAAAACAAAAACCGGCCTCTATCAAAGTGATGGAAAGAAGAAAGTGTGGAGAAAAAAAATGTGGCCAAAAGAACACCACCGCATCACTTAAACATAGGGGTGTTTCTTTGGTTTTGTTTGTTTCAAGCTGCCGTGCCTCATATCATTTAGTGACCAAAATTTCATGCAGCAAACAGTAGGCTCATTAGGGAAAGTGAGAAAGATGAAGAGACCAAAACACCAAAACCAGTCCTTTAGTTAATGAGCTGCATTTACACACTGTATGCACGGATGCCGTTTTTTTGTGCGTCTCTTGCATATCGTGCATGCATGTTTCCAACACTCAAATATTTACAAAAGGACCACACGTAACTAAAGGACTTGGGCCAAACCTGTGAAATATCCATTTACAAGTGTGTCAACATGCATACACACACACACACACACACACACACACACACACACACGTATACATACGCAGAGTTCGGAAAGCCACAGAAATGTTCCTGGCAATGTGCTATATTTTGCATTAAGTGCCTCTCCCACCCATATAGTTTATGTTTGTCAATATAAACTATTTCAGCAAATATTCCCTAAAGTTGGGTTTCACTGTGATTGCTCTCAGACTTATGGCCTCCTGGTATGTGTTGTGGTTGTAACTGGTGCTGCTGGAAAGTTTCCACCACCTTCAAATAAAATAAATCTTACAACATAAACACTTTTTTTTAATATTCTAAATATTTTAAGAAGGATTTGATTTTTCCTTTGACAAAGTTTGGTTTATAATGTTGATTCTAAAAACAAATGGCAAAAAGCTACAGCTTTGCCGTATCACACATTTGAGCCAGTAAATGAATTTATTGAGAGATAATTTAGGCATGAAATAACTGCAAATGGTTAACTAACAATTCAAATGCATTAATGTTGGAGTCAGTGGAAATTTAGAAAGAGGAAAAAAAAAGGACAGTTTGAAAATAGACAGCTCTCCCCTTGCAGTTACAGTTGGGTCCAGAATTTTTGGGACAATGATGCATTACTTGCAATTTTGCCTCTGCACACAGAGTTCTGAGGGTGTTGTTTGACATGATAATAGCCTCTGACTACAGCTCGTGACAGCACTGACATAACCATAATCATAGTCAAAGACTGTTCACAAGTGCTCATAATTTAGTTAACACTCTTATGGTGAAGACCCCAACCCTAATGGTAGCTCTAGTCCGAGCAAGTTAAGTCAATTTTTATTTACAGAGCACATTTCATGCAAAGGCTTTACACAAAAGAGTGAATACCATCATGACAAATCAAAAGTGCATGAGCAGAAGATAATAAATGCATTATCAGTACGGTCGTATAAAACTCTGTAGAAGATATATAAATGTCAAAACACACAAAAGTGCAAGCCTACACACACACACACACACACACACACACATTCACATTCACATTCTCAGGCAGGGCATCCCATCTATTAGGCACTAAAGACAGCTTCTCATGCTTTAGAGTTGGTGTTAAGGATGGCTAAATTATCACTGCCCGTGGATCTGAGAGTTCTTGCTGGTGTATACGTAATTAACATGTCACTGAGGTATTGTGCATCGAGGCCATGCAGAGCTTTATATTCACGTAAAAACAATTTTAAAATCAGTGCTTGCTTTGACAGGTACAATAGGCAGTGTAAAGATTTAAGAATAGATGTAATGTGTTTAGACATTTTAGTTCCAGTGAGAGCCTGTGCAGCTGCATTTTTAATTAACTGTAGCGTCTATACAGCAGATTTTGGAAGGCTAGTGAAAAACCATTACAGTAGTCTAGTCTACTTTTTATAAAAGTATGGATTAATTTTTTCAGAGTCTGATTTAGTCAGAAAGCTCCTTAATTTAGAAATATTTTTAGATTGCAGAAAGCTAATTTTATTATATGATTATTATATGATATATGATTAATATGGCTTTTAAAGCTTACATCGGTGTCAGCGATAACACACGGAATTCTTGCTTCTCTTTTGCTCTCTGGAGACAGAGCACAGAAATTAGCTGCAATTCTCTGTCTCGGAGTTTGAGCATCTGTGACATCCACAGATTCATGTCATCAATCCACTTAGTTAGGCACTGTATGGGACATAGGTCATCAGACGACAGAGTTATGTATAGGTGTAAATCATTTGCATAATTATGGTAATTTATATTGTGTTTCTGAATGACATACATCAGTGGGAGCGTACACAGATTAAAAAGTACTGGCCCAAGAATCGACCCTTGGGGCACCCCACATGTACAGCATGTAATGCCCACCTCAACAGATGAAAAGCCTCCAGAGGCTCTAACTCTAAGCAATCAGAATACAGTTAGGTCCATAGATTTTTGGGACATCACATGTTTTTGTCACTTTGCCTCTGTACACCACTACAATGGATTTTATGTTTTATTGCGACACACAACGTTCAGCCAGAAGCTTGTGGTATAGCTTCATGTGGGATCCTTTGTAGGTTTGCTTTCATTAAAAAGCAATTTGTCAGAATACTGTTTTGCTTACATCTGAAATATTTCTAACTTGTATTTTACTAACTTTATATGCTACTGCAAGACAGTCTGATTGAGATCCATTTATTGTAATTTTATAAAATCTTCCATCATCCCACCTACCACTCATTCAGATGTGCAGAAAATCATGGAACAATACCAGTTGGTTAGGGTTAGTAAAATATTATGACTTTGGTTAAAAGAAACACTTCAAAACTTCACATGGAGCATTTAAGCTCCTTTCAGCTTGTCATTTCAGTTTTTATGACTCCCAGCTTTCCTTTTGTCATTCAGTCTCACCCAGCTTTTGACACTTTCTATGCTTAAACTGACACGACTTCTTGAAAAGCTTTGTTCAAATGGCGCAGACTTTGATTTATTCAAAACTCACACAGTTAGTTTGAAACTGTAAACCGAACAGGTCAAAAGCAGTCCATAATGGATATACTTTAACACCCATCCAGTCAGTCTGCCTGAGCCAGTGATGAAAGCATGTTTATGTCACAATTCACATCAGGTCCTTGCCTGCTCTCTGACCTCTGACAGTTTAATGGTAGTCCAGCTCTGACCTCTTGCTGTCGTCGCCCTGTGTCGCCCCGACCTCAGAGAGAGAAAGACACGATGAAGGACGGAAGAGTCGGGTGGGTGTTAAGCAGATCTGTTGACACTGAGGGACAGCTGCTGTTGCAAATACACCCAGCTGTGTGATATCCAGTGGGTATAAATAACATTAATTCTGACTTACCACAGACTATATATTCAGTGACTTAAACCACTTTCTGTTTCTCTCAAGATCCTTTATATTTAATTATTTTATGTGTATGCTTTTTTTTTTTAACTTAGTGGACGGCCATACCAGAGCCATATCGGGCAATGGCTTAACTCCCTCTCGTGCTTCGGGTTTGGAATGAATTCAAAGCAGGTTTTACTGTGCAAACGACTGCTCTGGAGGAAGAAACAATGCCATTAGTTATGCTGAGTCTCAGTAGGAGCAGTGAAAAGACAGCTTCTTGGAGGGCAAGTTGGCAAACTTTGTCCAAAATGTTCCTTAAATGAACAATTTAAATAGCAATGACATTTGTTCAGAATCTTGACATTTGTGATTCTGAGAGATCAGCCAAATAATTAAGGTGTATGTTTTCTATTACTGGTAAATACGTGACACCACATAATATGGGCTTCCTTTCTTTTGCTTTGACTGAGCTAGTAATTGTCCAGAAATTTATTTCTGCTCCACCCACTGCTGTTAATTCAACCAGTTAGACTAATTTTGCCTTAAAGACATGGCACGCTCTTTCAAAAGTTATTCAGTGAGCGACATTTTTAATACTGCATTTTAAACTTACCCTATAGACATTGTTTGAGCTGTACAGTAGATCATACTGTCTGGGCCAGATGCAAAACGCGTTCTCTTAAGGCATAAAACAAAAAAACATAAACTTCAACAAAGACAATTATCAATCAATTTGTAGACATTTGGGAGACATCCAAAAGAATTCTTTACTCACATAAGAAGATAATGACTGGAAAAATGTTTCAGCTCAGACTGGCTGTCCTCCAGCATGAAGCGCTTCCTCCCTGCAGAGCTCTCACCTCCACTAATCATCTATTGGAGATCTAAAAGAATTTGGATGGATACAACCTCAAATATTTTACTTATTCTATAGGTTTTGTTTCATTTCAAATGCTTGAGAAAGTTCAGGTTTATGCATTTAAGTAGAATTTAAGTTAAATATAATATCGCTTAGAAAACTGTTGCTTATTTCATGGTTTATTCAGTGCCTCTAAAACCAGACTGATGCCTTTACTGGTGTACACAAGTAAAATTTTAAAAGATTCACATACATATGACCCTGCCTTAGAGAAATGGTACAGAGGTTAAACTTTGGGGAAAAAAAATACACAATCATATGACAAAACAACACTGAGCATTATCAACAAAAGCTCATCCCAGATGTGAAGCATGGTGGAGGGAGCATCATGATTTTGGCTTGGATGCCTTGTGGTCACTGACGGACTACTGAATTTTTTAAAAAATTATCAAAACATTTCCAGGCAAGTCTCATGGCAGCTTAAGAAATTGTTAAGAAAAAGCTATGTATTTTTTCATGTCCATGGATACAAATTAATGTATTATATTGAAATGTATTGCAATGGGAAGTATATTTTATATCATACACACACATATATATATATATATATATATATATATATATATATATATATTTTATAAAAGCAGAGACATCGCTGTGGAAAACAAAGCTTGACCCCTGTATTTTAACCTATGCCCTTATCTTTTTTTAATGCCTTAACCTAACCCAATTTGTTGTTAGTGGCAAAAGTTTACAAAGCAACATATTTCTAATAAATAACATATTTGTCTTTTAAAAGTGAAAAAAAAAAATCTTTTGTGTACTTGGACACTTGAACCTAGAAGAGAAGGACTGATCAAAAGTTGTGTTTAGAGGCACAAAATAATGTAGGGAAATTTGTGTTAACAAACATAGAATAAAGTAAAATTCAGGTCCAGGGACATGACATGACTATTTCACAAACACCCGTGAGACCAGGTTGACATTAGACAGGAGAATGTCATGTCTGTGGTCTGTGTGCTGAAAAATTATGAAAGGCTGGATGATACAAAAAGCACACAAATGAATCAACAGAATGGCTGGAAAGCAATTCGTTCTTTACCTTAACCCTTCTGGGATGAGACATCTCAGAAATACTGATGAACTTAAAAGTAAACCAAAATTTTTCTCTCCTAATGAAGGTTATCGCTGCTAACAATAAGCTACAAGATTCAAACGTTCTCTTAGTTTCCGCCTCCAGTGTGATTTATTAACTAATAGATTAGCCAGATTTTCTCTATAACTGTGACTTTGATGAAGTGTAAAAGTAAAATTATGAGTCAATAATTCAGAAATCTTTTGAAGGGTTTGCAAAAATATTCCTGCAGCTCTATCTGCAACACAAAAGGAAGTGACTGACATCGCTTTGCGACTGTATTGCTAGCCCATGTGTTTGTGTGCGTCTCTGTGTGTAGACTCAGCTGGACTCAGACTACATGGCCTTTCACTGCCCTGTTTCCTGCTGTAACTATAGCTCAACATGAACCCGACCAACCCCCTGCCATTACTTGAAGGCAACACAGTATGCACAATTAAAGATAATTTAAGACTTAAGCAATTACGGTCACATCTCCTCTGGAAATGCACGCCCACGGAGGTCCTGGTATCTGTCCAGCACAGGATGAATTTGGACAGGTTCGGTTGCCTGTGATTGTGTGTGTGTGTCATATTCGTCTGTAATTGCACCCGAGTCGCAGGGGTCAAGCAGGGTCTACGTGGGGCTGTTTTTGGATGAATTGCCCAGAAGGAGATTAGGACAAAATGACACACTGAGTGCCTACCTGCGCTCCAATTACAACTGAGTAAACATGAACACCCAAAGGGCATGTATGCACAGAAATATTTTCTAAAGTCAGATTAAGCAGTTTGCATGCACATGCAGTTAGAATAATCCCATCTTCGTGCAGACCTCCAACACTATGGATTAATGACTACAGGTCACTGAGAAGTTCTGTCTTAAAGACCTAAATGTGGGGTGACAGTGGACTAATGCTATAGCAACAAGAGTTTATGGAATGAAAATCAAGCGGGATTTTGTGTGGAAGGAGAAGCGCTTCACAGCCTGAACTCTGCTGTGTTAAATTTTCTTCTATATGCTATTATAGGCTTACAACTCTCACTGAGTGCTGTCTGCTAACCTTAGAATCAAAAAACTGCGACTTACACACACACACACTCAGACACAAACACACAGTATATTCCCTCTGAACCACACACTGATGACTCATCATATCCAGTAGCCAGGGAGGACAGAGTCATTCCAGCGCTGGTGTTTCCCCTATCACTCTTCTCTGGACCGTTCTCCCTGTGTGGTCCTCTCAGCGCCGCAGCTACTGTGACTGCCACCTAAGGCAACATGATTGCTGTAGGTTTTCTTTTTAGGTGGTAGCAGGAAGACAATGTCATCTACCTGGTACTGAGATAAAATGGATAATATAATATAATGCTAAGAAAACGTTGGAAACTCCTGTAACCCTACCCTAACCCTAAACTTTGGAGAAAGGCTAAAAAGGCTTTTGTTGGGAAAAAAAATGTGACTATATTTTGATGTGAATCAATTATAATGGTTATTTTCTCTCTTCTCTGATTGCCAAGACTCAGGAGAATAGTTTATTAAAATGAAAAAAAAAAAAAACAAACCATATCCTGATTGCCTAGTGACAGTAGGGTTAGAGTTAGGGTTCAGGTTGGGGTCATCGCCAATGATGGGTAAAACCTGACCGTTTCCTCCATCTGGTTTAGACAGTATATTGGCCAAGTGTGGCGATTGCCTAGTGCCAGAGGAAATGTTGATGACCTTCCCTGATCTGGTCTGATGACCAAAGCAGTTTGGAATACAGTGAGCAGACTGATGCATGCCACTTCACAGATTGCCTGAGTGTGTGTAACTCACCCAAGAAACAAATACTAACTATAACTAAACTGTGAACTCAGTTAAATCCGAGTACTTTAATATCATTTAACTAGTTTAA
The DNA here is from genome assembly GCA_015106775.1 of Etroplus canarensis. Taxonomy (NCBI): domain Eukaryota; kingdom Metazoa; phylum Chordata; class Actinopteri; order Cichliformes; family Cichlidae; genus Etroplus; species Etroplus canarensis. The sequence goes on along the minus strand of VUQH01006168.1, from coordinate 29,887 downwards.
TTTGTATCCAGCTGGGGCTGAAAATTTGACAATCGGTAACTCACGATGGGTCAATAAGCATCCACCGTCCGGGCTGAGCAGTTAGGATTAGAGTTAGGGTTGGGGTTATCAATGATGATTTAGATCACAGAGGGTTAAATCTGATAGCTTTTCCCCCATTTAAATTTCTTTAAAAGAGAATTTTGTGTGATCTGATTTCCAAATTTAAACGGCTTCACAGAACTATTACCCTGTTATGTAAAAATGAGGGCAGAGGTAGGCAGAGCTCTCATGTATGATTTCAACCTCATACATGCCTTGTTCTACTTCAGATTTATCTGCCTAATTCATGAAGGGATGTTTCCATTCCTTGCATTTTTAGCTGCAGGTAAGCGAAATTTTAAAGTTTTTCTCACTCATCAAAAAATATAAATTTAAAAATCCAAGGTCAACTTTTTCTACAGCCCACAGAAATGACAATGTTTAACCTGGCGCCAAGCCTATCTGAACTGTTGAAATAATCTAAGATGTGGGGATTCAGCAGCCTTTTGAACCTTTAGCAAAACAGCCATCTCTTTTATTTTCTACATTAAACTTATAGATTGTCTAAACCAGATGGAGGTTTTAACCCTCTGCAATGGTAATGGCCCCAACCCTAGACCAGCAGAATATGTGATTTTTAAAAAAGTTTTCCCAACTCTTAGCACTCTGGGAACAAAGAAACAACCATTCTAACTGAAATACATCAAACACTATTCACATTTTTTCCAGAAAGATCTGTTTTGCTTTTCTCCAAAGTATAGGGTAAAGGTTAGGGTTACCATTAGACCTCAGAGGGCTGAAAATGAAACCAATGCAGAAGTGCAAATCTGCTTTCTTTCTAACGACCAGCAGAAGGTGACTCTTCAGTTTGCGTTCAGTTTCAAGTTAGTAACCTTGTATCTGACAAGTTGCTACCCTACAGGCATGTCATATTTCTCAGTCAGATCCATCCCATGTCCAGTTTCAAAACAGCAAGATTGAAATGGTGAAAAGTTCACGAAGTAAAGGGCAATGTCACAGTGGCCACATCCATCTTTTCGAACCAGTTGGTTTTACAACCAAGAAATGATGACAGCTAGGTGCAAGGCATCTTGCCCTGTGACACCTTATTCCACTGTTCTTTTTCCAGCCTCACCACCCCTGGAAAAATCGATATCAGCTCTACAAGCTTTTCTTCTCTGCTCTTGGCAGCTCTTGCATTCACCTGTGTTTAGTAGAATAACGGATGAAGAGAAATAGTTGTTGAGATCAAGAAATATCCTGAAGTATACAGAATTTGCATAAAAGCCAATCAAAGACAACTTTAAAAAAAAGCCCCGATGAGGCATAATTGTGGAGATTTTCTCTTCAAGTAAAAAAATGACAATTTAAATAGAGGGTGTTAGACATGATGTTAAGCTAGAACCTTCAGACATGACATTAAGCTACTGCCTGTAACTTGTTCAACTCAATTACGACATTACGTAGCCTGGAACACAGACTAAAGGTCTAATCTGTGTGGTCTCCATGCTTTATATCAGTGCTAGAGAGGGAACTTCCGGCTCTAATGTGCTAACTTGTATCAGTGCTGCTTAATCACTGTATCCTAAGACGTATCCTAGGCTGAAAAGTAAAGTCAAGGCAGAACTGCTTTAAACATGTCTGCTATCAAATGAAAAGCAGTAGAAGACTCCTCTTGGTGCAAAAAGACATCCAAATTCACATAAGTTTGGGAAAACAGCCCTTGATTAGCTTGCTTCCTAGTCAGATCCACCCCGGCTGGTCACGTCTACAGTATTTTCAAAACACCGAGATTGAGACTGCCACTGAGCTTTAGGCTTCTCTCTTTGCTCTCCTTTCTGTCTTCTCTGTCCCCTCACCCCCAACCGGTCGAGGCAGATGGCTGCCCCTCCCTGAGCCTGGTTCTGCCAGAGGTTTTTTCCTGTTAAA
>VUQH01006168.1:7292-20359 GCA_015106775.1 Etroplus canarensis | reverse complement strand
GTTAGCTGTTAACTGTTAACTTAGACCTGCGATAGACTGGCGACCTGTCCAGGGTGTGCATTGCCACTTGCCTTTAGACAGCTTATATAGGCTGGAAGGATAAACACATATTTTACTGAGTTCATCAGCTTTTTCTGTCTGATCTGCTGTTGCATAGACAGTCACATTAAGAGAACTTTTCCTTTGGAGTTTGTATATATAACGTAAGACCAAAATCTTATAAGACATTAAAACCTGGGACCAACGTCTGTTTACATTTGATCAATTTCTAACATAAAGTTTATTATTACTTGGGTTTATTAATGCTTGGGTTACTTTTAGTTCATCCTAATGAAGGATAGATTAGCCAGTACCATGACTAGGCTTTTTTCTGTTCCTTTATCCACAATTTATAGGAATCACTACTCCTCTTAGAGTATTTCAGTGAACCTTACACACAATGATCACTTAATGAGTTACCACCCAAACTGGGCTCAAGATCAGGGTCATATTTGTCATTTTATGTACACTTTTCACAAGAATCGCTACTCCACTTAGTGTGTCAGTCAGACTTTTATAAAATTACACACAATAATTACTTCGTGGGTCTTCACCTAAACTTTCTTCACAGTCAAAGTATTTTTTTTTTTTAATTCATGGGCACTTTTCCATTTTTGCCAGAATCTCTACTCTAAGAGTATTGGTCAGATTGTAATGAAACTTGCATACAGTGATCACATAATAAATCTTCACCCAAACTATTTTCAAGGCCAAGATTAAGGTCTCATTTGCTGTTTTAAGGGCACTTTTTTAATTTTCACATGAATCACTACTCCTACAATATTGGTCTGGATTCTAATAAAATGAGTGAATGTGTGTGCCTGGCTCTTGTGGGGTGTTCCTGGTCTTCAGTAGTCAGTATCTATTGAAAGCAGTCCAAGGATGGAACAGTGGTGAAAAAGTCACGGGTGGCCAAGGCTCACTGATGCACGTGGGGTAGCAAAAGGGGGACATTGAGGGTAGTATTCCTGTAACAATAATTTTGAACAGGTTGGAAACAAGTCAAACTAATAATCTAAGTGACATAATGAAACTTATGTCGCCTTTATCAAAATCTAGAAGCAACTTGACTGGCATTGCACAAGGAAACTGTGTGTGCATACAACTATTGTAGGGGAAAGGTCACATTTGAAGTCTGTAAACAAGAGGCAGTTTAATAAAATGTGTTTTTATGCAGAGCAGATGTAAAAGATTTAACTGTGTGCATTCATATATTGGCATGGTGGGGTTTAAGGGTGGATTGCTGTGATGTCTTACGCCTTACAGCTCAAATTTAAATCAATTTTCAGGCATTTTATCCCATTTTGAGGGGGAAAAAATGAAATGTAGCACATCTATGCTTGTGTGGTATGTGCCATACTTGGCTCTCAGGTCGCCCAAAAATATGCCTTTCTGAGCACTCAGTGCATCATTTGGCATTATTGTGGTTTACAAACATGAAATTGGACGTGTCTTCAAACACACAGTACATTTGAGTTGCCAAAATCAAACTACAGTGACTGAAATGCACTGGATTTGGACTAAATTAGACTGGCATTATAATCGGTGCTGAAATTTTAATTTGTGCAGTTTTCTTTCTGTGTGTACTGCTACAAATAAACAAAATAACCAAGCGTCAACTGCCAAGGTCTCCACTAATTCCCCCCATCATTTTGCTGTTTAAATTAATGGGCGTAGCAATGCAGGCAGTTACAGCTGACGAGCTATCGCCTGGCCTCACTTCCACTAATTTAAGTCACTGAACTAAACCTATTAACTGTGCTTGTGGCATTGGTTCCTTCTTGGGGATTTTACCTAACAAATAATACGGGTTTCTGGATGGTGTTCTTCAGTTTTGGAGGGTAAAATTCTAGAATATTTTTAGTTTTTTTTACTTAGCACTTACTGTTGTCAAGCTTGCAAGCATTAGCTTCCAACTCTGCATTTTGTTCACTTCTTGCTCTAAAAAACAACAACGTGGCAGAGGCAATGAGTCTGGAAACATGTCTGGGATGTCGTGGCGGCAGTGTCCATCTTTTAAATCGAGCTTCTGAAAACATCTGAAGAAAGGCTAAGAAGCAGAGCTAGTACACTAACTGAGGAACCCATTGCTGTGATCAAACAGAAAGATGACCTTCATTTATTGTCATGATCACCACTGTGGCAAAAGATTAGGACAACTGACCACAAATGAAGATAACTTTTAGAAAAAGCTTTTCTTTCTGCATTTTAGGTAGTTCAGATTAAAAAAACCATGAGGGCCATGTTGTACTGCCTTGTCTGATGGGTTTTTTTATTGCTTGGCTATTGCGCACTCTTGGTTACTTGAAATTCATCATTTTACTATTAGACTCTGGCCCCACCTTATGCTAGCTGCCAGCAGATACCCACAACTGCACCATTACTGCCACTATTTCCTCTCAGGAAATGAATTGGGACTCTGATTGGCTCGAGTCTCTGTCTGGCTTTGGATGAGAGAAATCTGATTGGCACAGAGGTAACCGGCCTCAGCCAGAGCACTCTGCAGGAGAGCCGTGCTGAGAACACTGATCCCTCACACACACTTACACACAGACACACACTGTGCAGCACATCCTGTCCTCCGAGCTTCTGATAAACCCGCAGTTTGATTATATTTACTTCACAACAAGCACTTGGCGGGCAGATCGGGACAAACATGAAGGGAGAGAGTGGCACGACTCGTACGCAGAATGCTGACTCATTTTCCTCAGAGGGGAACCCAAAGTAGGAGCTCTGAACTGGGAGGGAAGTATAAAGTATGAATGTGGTTAATGTCTTATTAACTATTCTGACATTTTTGCTTTTTAGACAAATACATCAAGTTTTTGTAAGGGAGGGGGTAATGCTAAGATTCGGAGCCTTCCAAACCTCGTTACCATGACAGTAAATGATGACAATGGTGTGTGGATCTGTTTAGCTCATCTAGAGACAGAAATGATCTCATAAATAAAATTGAAGTTGTGCAAACCATTGACAAAATGACAAAATGCAGCCGAGCAGAGTTGAAAACAAAGGGATAACCTACTTAAGTTAAGCTATAAAATATTTATTCGTTATATGTTTCCAAGTTGGCCTCAAGGGGCGTTATAATCGGTACACCACGTGGCACCATCTGTCCTCAAACCTTTAAGATCTTAGAAATATGACTCAGTATATAACCCTGTCTCTCAATCACATATACTAATAATGTGAAAAATGTGCTTTCACAAAATCATACATTGCGGTTCCTGATTGGTCAAACGGTGTGATCCGCCACCAAAAACAAAAGCTTCTCGAGAGTCTTCACTTTTTCTACTGCTAATTTAAAATTTAGTAACACTATATCTCTGACATTAATGTTACAGGTTCTTGGAAGGAAAAAGTAATGATTTATGGAGTAAATGCATCCACAATCCTGCTAAAGATTAGCCAACGAGCAGCTGGGATAAACCATGGAAAAATAAGCTGGCCAAGACAGTGGCATTTATAAAAAGGTAAGCTAATGTGAGCCATTATTATTAGCAGTACAGTATGCACTTTTAGGTGGTAGTTAGTGAGCAGGCTTTTGAAGATTTGGAGTGTTGAATGGTCCCTAGCTTGTTCTCTTCAAAGACGTTTCACCAGAACTCGTGACTACAATTATTCAGAAACTAAAATGCATTTCCTAAATCAGGTGCCAGCATACAGACAAATTAATGGAAAAAACAACATAAAAGGTCTAAGTAAGGTTTTAGGCCACCAAGTGCTGCCAGAACAGCTTCAGTCCACCTTGGCATTACTTGTGGAAGTCTTTTAAAAATCTCCTGGAGGAATATAATACAATATTTCCAATAAAAATAAGAAAGATAAACTATATGGACACTAGTTTTGGGCCACCTACACATTACTTCTACGGCAGTTTTTATGACATCCCATTCTAAATCCATAGACATTACTATGGAGTTGGTCCCCCCCCCTTTTTGCAGCTACAACACCTTCCACTCTTCTGGGAAGGCTTTCTATAAGATATTGGAGTGTGTCTGTGGGAATTTTTGCCCATTCAACCAGAAGAGGATTTGTGGCATCAGAGATTGATGTTGGACAAGGAGGCCAGGCTTACAGTCTCCATTTAGGTTCATCCCAAAGATGTTCAATGGGGTAAAGGTCAGGGCTCTGTGCTCTTTTCATCCTGGAACAGAAAAATACCTTCTTCAAAATGTTTCCATAAAATTGGAAGCATAGAATTGTCCTAAATATCTTGCTAAGCTGAGGCATTAAGATTTCCCTTCTCTTAAACCAAGGGGCCCTGGCCAACCCCAGAAAAACAACCCCATAGCATTATCCCTCCTCCACTAAAATTTACAGTTGGCACACTGCAATCAGGCAGGTAAGATTCTCCTGGCATTCATCAAACAGACTCCTACATCATACTGCTAGATGAAGATATGTGATTCATCAATCCATAGAACACATTTCCACTGCTCCAGAGTCCAGTGGTGGTGTGCTTCACACCATTACATCCAACCTTTCTCAGTGTGCTTGGTGATGTAAGGCGTGCATGCAGCTGCTTGGCCATGGAAATCCATGCCATGAAGCCCCAGGTGTGCAGTTTTTGTGCTGATGTTAATGCCAGAACAGGTTTGAAGCTGTGCAGTTACTGATTCAGCAGTGCTGGCGACATTTACGCACTATGCACCTCAGCACTCAGCAACCCTGCTCTGTATTTTTATGTGGTCTGCTGCTTCATGGTTGAGTTGCCGTGGTTCCTAAATGCTTTCACTTTGTCATAATACCACGTACTGTTGATTGTAATGGGACTAAAAATTCCCCAACTGACTTGTTGCATCCTGTGACGGTACGACACACAAATTCAATGAGCTCTCTAGAACGACCAATTTTTTCACAAATGTTTGCAAAGGCAGACCGCATGGCTAGGTGCTTGATTTTATAGACACAAATTTAAAGATGAGGGAGTAAATGGTAAATGGTCTGGTGCTTATTTTGTGCTTTTCTACTCTAACTAAGCACTCAAGGCACTTTTCACTACAAGTCTCATTCACCCATTCACACACACATATTCATACAATGCTTTATTCTATGTCTTTAAGCGGATTTATCTATCACACACATTCACACTTCAATGGTTGCTCTGGCAGCAATTTGGGGTTCAATGTTGCGCTTAAGAACCCTTTGGCATGTAGGCTGGAGAAGCCAGGGATCAAACCGCCAACCACCCGCTCTACCAATTGAGCCACGGTGTGGCCCAATACTTTTATTCCTAGAGTGTATTCCCTCATTAGATGTTTTGATTATAGTGGTGGTGGCCAAGATCCCCTGTAGTTGTTCAATTAGATTGAGATCTGATGATCTCAGAAGCCATAACACATGATTCATTTATGCTCATAACAGAGTCACCTGATTGCCTGACTGTAAAAGTTAAGGCTTCTGTGGGGGGGGGTTCCGTTTTTTGTCATGCATCGGTAACTGAACTGTGCATGCTGACCATGTTTCCCCATTTTGGATTTCCATCTTTGGCATGTTGTTCATTTGCGCTGAAAAACTAAGCACAGCAGTTCTAAGAAATGTTTCTCTAACTTAAACTACAGACTGCTGACTCTCCCAGGTCAGAGGTGTAGCGTTACACTCTGGCTGTCAGACGAACTGCTCAGACTCACACAATAACGACATGACGCAGTGTGTGGACAGATGGAGGAGGGGAGCTGAAGGTATGTAAGAACTTACAGGACGAGAGGAGGGAGTCAACTCTGAAAATGAGAGGGTGAGGGCTGAAAGTGGCCATGTCAAGAATATCAGCATGGGATGAAAAGTATGAAGGGTGGAGCTGGGAATGGAGAAAGAAGGGTAAGATGTGGGACAATGATGTCCTCCCTTGCATTGATTTATCCACATAGTGGAAGGAAAACACTATACAGAGGAGCTCTTGCGGGCACAGCTGAGGTTGGAAGTCATGTTTTACACCATCCTTTCTTTCTGTCATTTGTTTTCCAACATATGGATGTGATTTCTAGTAATCGTTCAGGCTTTATGAAGTGACAGTCAGGCACTGAGACTGAGGACTTGTGTTTTGTTTCCAGAACATGACATGATGTATGCACTGACAAACATATCGGCAGCTCAGAACCTTCCATGTTGCAGGATTTGAGCTCGGCTCTTGGTTTTGCCCTCTGTCACCATTCTGCCATGCCTCTCCTGCTTAATATTACTCTTTAAACACTGAATGTCAATCAAGAGTAAATAACCTTAAGAGGCAAGTTGGAATAGGGATTGTGGAAATTTGAGGAGTGACGTTGGTTGCGACCAGCATCTCTCCAACTACAGTAAAGTGCCCCAAAGAATGAGTGTGAAACTGGATTGGGACAGAGGAAAAGGCAGGCTGGAGAGCTAAAAGGCCCATACTGATCATTTAAGGAAAAGAAAAAGTAAATGTTCCGAAAATAAACCACAGAAATTATTGCGACCCCTGGGAAACTTGTTAAAAGCTCATAAAACTAAAGTCTGCTATAATACATGAAGCTATAATGGGGATCCATTTCACAGATTTTTTTGCAGAGCTGTGTTTTTTTTTCTTTTCTTTTCAACAGGACGTGGCAAGTTAACAAGGGATTGGCAGCCTGAAGTGTTACAGTCCAGAACTCAAATCCTATGTGAGATTGTAGGCTACAGTACGGTCTTAGCTATGGTTTTGAACTTCAGTCTGAAACATTGTTTAGTCGGATATAGCAAAACCTTCATAAATTAAATGACACAAGTATATATTTAAGAAGCCATTGAAGTGAGAAACTACACTATTCACAATGTGACATCACAAAATGTAAAAAGTTCACACTACAGTGATATGATATCATGAAAGTAGGGCATTTAAGTAGAAGCATGCAATGGTGATTTCCTCATTTCAATTGGTTTATTGAACCAAAAGCCAACAACAGTGGTGGGTATACCACAACAAAAAAACGTCAATGTCTCAGTCATGTCTCATTTGACCTTGACCATCAGTTACAGCTTGACTTGTATGTCCTCCAGTCTCTGTCTCTGTTGTAACCTGCTGATGACACTTGAAGTCTCGCAATGGCGAGGTGCTGTTGATCAATTGTTTGGTGTTGTCTTGGTCTCAAGACGTCTAAATGTGAACAGCATGATGAAGAGGACTGTTTAAATAACACTTGTAATGAAGCAGAAAATGTATTGGTCGATTTATCGATCAAACACCAGCTGTGAATTTTGCTGTTAAGCACCTTGTTAGAGAACAGCAAGTTATATAGAAAGTACTGAACCACCAAACAGTTGGACATGTGCATTCTAAACTGTAGAGAAGGTCAAATTAACTTCACCTGTAAAGGTTATAATGCATTTTAGGTGCAACCTGAAATTTCAGCCAAAAGCCGATTATCCTTAACGTTTTGCAAGAGTAGTGTAAATACTTCATCTTCTTTATTCTGAGGAAGCAGCTGTCCAGCAGATAGCATGCAGCAATGCAAATAGCTAATTGTAAAGACGGTTATTGGGACATTTCACCCTCAACGACTGGCACAAAAGTTATAAATCAAAGAGGATAGTCACAAGCATTTATCAGCATAAACATCATAAGCACAACTTGTTTTCTAGTCAGTCCCAAACTTTAAAAGATAATTAACTTCAGATGAAGACTAAAGAAACTGACTGGACAGTCACCAGTATTATCCCAATAGATTTCATAACAGAGTGGTTACAATGAAGATAAAAAATGTGACAAATTGTTTCGGGAACAGAAAGAAACTGTTACGAAGTGACATGACATAGTATGAGGTATTTATAACTTTCATGAAGCGAGGTGTGGTGCCTGCCACACAACTGCTTTGTTAACATTTGTGACACTTTGTTGAGGGGAAAATTTGCCAAACTGGCCTGATGCGATTACAAAAGATTAGGATGCAATTACATCAGTCTGCAACACATTGTAAAGGTTTAAAACATCATAAACTTTTGCACATTTCAAAACTGGCACCCTAACTTCTGCAACAATACAAGGTGTTCAGGAAGTCTTGGAAATCATTGCAACACTTAACAGATTCAGTCAGTACCAACAACATGTTTGGGATTGATTAGGAACTGAATTTGTGTTGTTTTGCAATCACATTCGCCTACAAGGGATTGGAGCTTAAATTAGTCATAGGTAAAATTCTAACATTTTATTTATTACTTAACATTAATAAGTCATGTGTCAGTGTCTACAGTCTATTGATATAGTGTGTCACCCAAGCTGGTTAGCATTAGCTGGGACGCTGTAGCCAATGTATGTAGGTGTATTCACTCTAATATGACTATTCAAGAAGAAGAAAAAGAATAATATCAGTAATTTTGCTCAAAGTCTTTTCCTAAATTTAAATATTTAATATATGGGGATGGGTCTTTTTTAAGAGCTATTAAATATGCAAGCCTTCTTATATAAGGAGCACAGTGGTACAGCAGTTAGCACTGTTACCTCACAGCAAGAAGGTTTCGGGTTCAAATCCACCAGCCAGATTAGGCCTCTCTATGCACTGGAGATTTTACCAGCCTATCGAAAAGCCTCTTTATGTCATACATAATTTGAATAATACAATGCATCTGATTCTCCATAATGAGTAATTTTACTTTAAGTACTTTCTATATTTTGACTCTGAAACTTTTGTGTTATCACTTGGGTGGGATTTATGACTTGTACTTTACAATGAGTTCCAATACTTGTTTTGCAACTTTGCCAAAAGCTTACGCGATACCCACCCTTCTGGAAAAACAGCCATGTCATGATTCTAGTAAAGTAACCATAACAGAAACTTATTTTGTAAATGAATTTAAGAATTTATTATCCAACAGATATTTTATTGCATGGTGCTACATTGCAACATTTTTATTTAGTTCTTCATGTGCATAACACCAGCATATCAGAATACACCCACACGCAAACTCACACACACTGGTCCATGTCTGGACAAATTGGAGCTGAGCTTGGTCTGAGTCAGAGAAAGCAGGGGCAAGTTGGCTACTGGGGTCTGCTCTGTATTCAGCCTAAATACTTCTGATAGACCTCGCTTGAAAAACGACATGGTGTTGAAGTGGAAATCAAGAGCTGCTGGCACAATGTGTTGTTTTAAGCGGCGGGCAGGGGGAAGGAGTGAAGGGAGGACCTGTAAGAGCAGAACAGCCCTCTCTTGGAATTGATAGATGGATGTAACGTCTCACAATTCATGTAGCTCGTGTTTAACACTCACAAAGACAAGCTGGGGAGGGAACCCGGTCTTCCTCCATGCTTGTTACTCTTTTACTTCCCTTTGCTTTCATCTTTCCAAAACAGTAGATAGTTTCCCCTCTGGTTCTGTACTATACATCACTCCCAAGTACAGTTTAATCCTTAGAATATATAAAAATCTCAATGTTAATTGTACCTTTCATTCCTCGGTCTTTCAGACAGTTAAACTATATATCTCATGAAACACAAACACCCTTTAAAAAAGTTCTCCTGTCAATTCTTCACTCATCTCACCTTTCTCTCTCTGGTCCGTACTGGTCTGCCTACATCTCCGTTTCACGTGCCTCCAAGGTGATGAGAGCTGTGATTGATCAGCTTTTCCAGCAGGAAATGAGAGGGCATCTCTCAGAGGCCTGTTTAAACAGCGACTTATACGGTTACAGAGTTGTTCCAGGACAGCTTTTCACGTGATGCCCCGACCTGCATTGCTTACCCAGCCGATGTGAGTCATATTTCCCAACCAGGTCCTCATTTTTGAGGTGTACATTGCATTCAAGCTTGTGAATGTAAAAGAAACGTGAGTGGATTCTTTGTAGGCTTTGAGGTCGTTGCTGTGTTGTTGTCTTTGAACGCAAATACATTTACTACACTAAATCCTGATAATGCTACAGGATTACTGTTTCATGGACAATGTGTTAATCTGAGTCCCTTTAAGCTTTTTAAGAAGTTTGGAGACTTTTGAGGCTAAAACACCGGAAACAAGCTGCAAATGCAATACTGGTGTGATATTACCAGGGGTTACGGTGGGCCAGAACAATCCAGAACAGCGTTTCAGTACCTTCAGTTAATGAATAATTAAATCCGATCATTTAAAACAAAATTAATGTTGAGCTAGTTTATTGTTCTTGTGATGCAGCCTGGCAGTCCTTCCAGCTAATGCCTTTGAGACAGTTAAGTCATCATATTGTCCTTTTCTGTTTCTCATGCCTGTCAGGCGCTCATGTTGCAGATGTTGATTAAGCTGCAGTCATGGTACTACGACATCTAGTCAGAGCTATACAAGAGGAGTGAGGAGAAGTGGGTTTTTTTTGTTGTTTGTGTTTTGTGGCTGGTAATGATAAATAGTTACTGAAAATATGAGTAATATGTCATAAATGTACTCTCAGAGATGGAAAAAGGTGTATTAAAAAGATGACAGCTGATTATTTTCAAAGGTAAGGACTGCCCAGCAGAGAGCATTTGATAAACCTCAAGCTCACATGTACAGTATAATCCTAATTCATATTATCTTATTTTTTTAACCAGACTGTGGATTTGTATATGATCGCAGCCACATAGAAAACAAATCTGTTGGAGCTCACAATGGAAATGTCTTGGTCCCTGATGCTGGTTTCTGAGTTTTCAGCTAGTTTGAAGTTTCTAAGTTCTTAGCTGATATTTAGGAGCTTTCACTACTCTTCTAATATTTATAGCTGATTATTGTTTAGTTGAGTTTTTGCTCCCTCTTTTGATGATTCTATAATCTTGAGACTTAATTCATATTTTTTGAGTTCCAGGTACTGTACAGTATTTATGGAGTTTTGCATGCTTGTTTGGTTCACTGTTCTGGTTTAGGTTTTGAGTCTTGAGTCTTTGGTCCTTAGTTATATTCAGCTTCTGTTCTGAGTTTGTTAAAGTTCTTGCCTTTTCTGCGTTTCCTCCAGTGTAGTTTATTCATGTTTCAGCATCTCCTTCTTTCAGTTGTGGTAGTTGTTTATTTCCTGTTTAAGTTTGATAGTCTCACTGTCTTGATTGTCTACTCCTATTCCCATTCACTCAGCTGGTTCCAACTCCCTATTACCCTATGTATATACTCCTTTCCTTCCCCTTAGTCTTTGCCATGATGTCTGTTGAGCTACCCTCTGTATGTGCTGTCCTACCCTTGCTCCTGGGTTTTTCCTAGTTTGACGAATTTTGGTTTGGACTTTTTCTATCTTGTCTTTTGAAAAGCTACAATTACTGCTGGGTTATTAAATAATGAAGTTAAGTATCATGAAATAACTTTTCCTCGATAGAAATATCAACCATCCAAAGCAAGGACAGAGCACAAGAGAGGTGAAGAACAGAGTGCAGGCAGGGTGGAGTGGGTGGCGACGAGTGTCAGGGGTGCTTTGTGACAGAAGGATAGCAGCAAGAGTGAAAGGGAAGGTTTACAAAGATGGTAGTGAGACCTGCTATGATGTATGGTTTGGAGATGGTGGCACTGACAAAAAGACAAGAGGCAGAGCTGGAGGTGGCAGAATTGAAGATGCTGAGACTTTTGCTAGGAGTGACCAGGATGGACAGGATCAGAAATGAGTACATCAGAGGGACAGCTCAGGTTGAGAAGTTTGGAGACAAAGTCGCAGACGCAAGGCTGAGATGGTTTGGACATGTTCAGAGAAGGATAGTGAATAATTAGACAGAGGATTTTGAAGATGGACCAGCCAGGCAGGAGGAGAAGCGGAAGACCACAGAGAAGATTGATGGATGTAGTGAAGGAGGACATGCAGAGGGTTGGTGTGAGGGAAGAGGATGCAAGGGACAGGGTGAGATGGAGGCAGATGATCTGTGGTGACCCCTAACGGGAGCAGCCGAAAGAAGAAGAAGAAGAAAAAGTTGATCGAATGCATTCTGTTCATGTTTTCACAGACAACAGGAAAAGCTAATATGGCTTGAATAGAGTAAATGAGAACACTCCAGAAGATCTCAACAAACACGTTCAAAACTACAATGTCATTCTCACCAGTCAAAATTGGCCCCCTACGACTGCAAAAACTGAACTGCAGATAATCGGATGTTGATGTTGTTTCAACTTAGAACAGAGGTCGGACCAAGATCAGATCAGATCAGATTATTGCAGTGAAGGAATTAAATGCATCTTTCTGTTTAAACAATAGCAACTAATCTGGTTAGTGCACGGTTGTGAACAGATGTCCAACATCTCCATGTACACAGACTACTCTTACAGCAGCCTGTCTTTTTAAAGAAATAAACAACACTTTTAAGCAATTTGTGGTTATGCACTTCTAAATTCTCTCATTTGTTGCATGGTAAATTTACCGTGACTGACTGTTAGAATCACTCCCTCTTCGTCCCTGATGTCAGCGTTATAAGCCAAGGGATGCTGCAGTTTCAAGAAAGAAATGAAATCGCTCAGTAGAATTGGAGAGGTGCTGTGGAAACAGAGGTTACAAGTTTGAGTCGCCTCCTGAGGCACACTTTCTTTTCCTGCACATTCTTTCTGTTGAGAATGTTTTGTTCATTTGGCTTTATTCTAATCGATAAAGAGAAAGCAGAAGCTAATTCCTGAAACCTTCTCCTGCTATAAAGTCTAAAAACAACATCGAGGCAACGTTTAGAAGCTACGTCTATCCAGTGTGAAGGGAATGTCAGCAACGTCAGTTCAACTTTCATTTTGAAAGTATTGTTTAGCCATGACTAGACGTCAAAAAACCACTAGGTGGCATTTATTCAGCGTCAATCTATTTGCCGGGATACAACTTAAAACACGAGGATAAATAAAGATCAGGGGAATTCGGTAGTGTGGAATAAGTTTTCTCTGTTTAAAGTTTGACAAGAAACACAATAGTATGCTCTACATATACAAAGATGGTAGTACAACAATAATCTTTTTTTACTATCTGAAGCAGGGCCTTCTTTTATACAAAATACAAGACTTTACAGTCCTAGACCCACACAAGAGACAAGTGGCAACAGGAGGGAAGGGAACACAGGTGACACCAATCAAGGGCAGGAAGTTAAACTGAACACAATACGCAGGACTAAATAGGCTTCAAAGTAAAACAGGAAACAGAAAACCAGA
>VUQH01006167.1:9180-26033 GCA_015106775.1 Etroplus canarensis | reverse complement strand
TGGTGCCAAGTGCACATATGGACGCCCTTATGCTTGTACATGGTGTTCGTTATGGACAAAGTGTAATTAGCACAGAAGTCCAATAACTGTACACTGCTCGGGTTCAGATCGGGCAGGCCGTACTTCCCAATCACACCCCTCCATGTTTCACTGTCATTGCCCACGTGCGTGTTGAAGTCCCCCAGTAGGACAATGGAGTCTCCAAGAGGAGCACCTTCCAGCACACCAGTCAGAGACTCCAAAAAGGGTGGGTACTCTGACACATCGTTCAGTGCATAAGCACAAACAAGGAAGCCAAGTGTAATCAAATGTGTTTGGCACAATAAAGCATTCAGACGATGATTCTGCTTGTTAATGCCAGACAGGACAGGTCTTAAAGAAAAAAAAACTCCTCTGCCACTGTTTGGTCTCAAACCAGTGATGGCCTTAATGGGACTTCAGATATTGTTCTGCTGGAGCTTTCACTCCAGCCTCCTCCTTTACTCTGGCCTCCTCTCTGATGAAAAAGGCACAGCACTGGCTTAACTTCTTAAGGTCAGTAAGGAGAGTGAACAGTGTCCCAGCAGCTGATGTTGTACTTTTACAGATCTTCCATAGAAAGTCACTCATGATATCTTGGTTTGGTTCATAAGCTGCACTTCGGCTGACAAGAAAACACTAGAGAGTGTTATTAAATCACCACGGTTCATCATGAACATACAGCTACCCCCTGTCTGTGACATATACAGAGCCCACTGCCTGCAGCAAACCAAAAACATAAACCAGGACTCATCTGACCCAGGCAACCACCTGTTCACCCAGCTGCCCTCTGGGAGACGTGACAGGTCTGTTAAGACCCATACCTCTAGACTTCTGAACAGTCTTTCCCCATATGCCATAATTGAATACTCAATAGAGAAATAGAAAATGGACAATATCATGTTGAAGCTGAAATAATACTACCATGATAACATAAAAAATAAATTGACCGTGCAACATTTATGTGTTTATTCACACTGTTACCAGATAAATTATTTTTATATGTGAGCTACCAACATATTTTGTATGTGAATTACGCTTATTCCTGGTCCTGCACATTTTAATCTTTATATCACTGAAAGGAGTTGCATTACATTTTGTTGTACTTTTGTTTAATGACAATAAGTTCTGGATGAAATGTAGAACTTTGGAGACTCAGACAAGGAAGCCAAGTGTAAGCTTTTAGTAGCTGTTGACAGTCTTTCACAAGAAAAACAAAATCCAAGAATAATGGAACGCAAGAAACTAGGTAGCACTGAATTAGACACACATCATCAGGGATGACACAACAATGAAGAAAGGAATGACAGGACTATTTATACACATGGGGCAATCAGAGAGGTGGAAACAAACGGGTAACAAGACACAGCTGGTACTAATGGAGACAATCAGTGACAGGAGGTGAAACTGAAAATGAAATACAAACGAATAATAACTAATAAAGTTATAAAGGAAATACACAGAGGAAAACTGTAATGCCAACCCACCACATGTCCTCCTTCACTACATCCATGAACCTTCTCTGTGGTCTTAATTCTGACACTCTCTTCATCTCCAGTGCACTCTTCACATACACCTTCAAGATTACCCCTACTCCATTTCTCTTCCTATCTTCACCACAGTAGAACAGGTTGGATCCACCTCTGATGTTCCTGGCCTTACTTTCCTTCCACCTGGTCTCTTGCACACACAATATATCTATCTTCCTTCTTTCTGTCCTATCAGCCAGTTCTCTCCCTTTACCAGTCCTTTCATTTAAAGCCCCTACTCTCACTTCCACCCTTCTGCCTTTCCTTCTCTCCCACTGCCTCCTAACACACCTCCCCTCTCCCTTCCATCTTTGTTTTTTGGCCAGCAATAGCCTGGTTTCTGACGGCACCCTGTTGGTCACCAGCACTGGAGGAGGTTAATGTTTACCCAAGCCTCAACCAATGCAGTACGGAAATCTTATTATAGATCCGCACTGCTGATCTGGCAAGGATTTTACACTGGATGCCCTTTCTAATGCAACCCTCCCATTTATTCTCCTCCATGGCTGGGTAAACTAGAACTCAATACAAACACACTGAAATAAATATGAAGAAGAATCAAAACTCAGCCTCACAATAATAATCAAAAACTGGAATCCAAGAAAGGAAGAAACATCCTGAGTACATAAAAAGATAACAAGAGCCCACAACAAAACCCACAAACCATGACATTTTAAGTGCAAACCTCCAGGTCTGCTTACGTGACTGCAAACCTAGGCAAACGAGAGAACAGTAAAAATGAAAGATAAACCGCATGAGCTTTGAACTATATTGGAGTCGACCAAATTAATCAACTTTCATTCTGTTAAGAATGCACTTTTAAGGTTGCTTTTTATCCAACTGGACAACTACTGTAAAGGAAAGATCTACAACACAGAATGCTACATTGGGTTTTGTTATCTCAACAACCCTCTGGTTGCCAGTTAGGGCATTTGATACATTTAAATCAGCTACTAATTTTTTCATTAGTGTAGTAAAAGAGTGCAGAAGGGCAGAAAATGACCACACCTGAAGACAGTACATCTCAAAATATTTTGAAACACTGAGTCCAGACAATCCAAAAGGCTTACTGAACAAGGCCTGATACAATACTGAGTTGCATTTAGGATGCATGCTGAGGGTGGGGGTATCTTTATTTCAACCCCAACTCATTCATCCTAAAATGTGATGAGAATGAATACAAGTGCTGCAACAAGGCAACAACAAAGGAAAAAATATGATTAAAGAGTAATTTTAAAGAAACTGAAAAAATAGTTGGGGGTTCTATGTTTGAGAAGAAAGGGAATCCCCCTTTGCCTGTTATCTCTCAAAAAAGTAGCGGGGCAAAATTCTGGTTGGTGCAAATGCCCTCTCCCTGCAGCCCAGCAGGTCAACGGCTGTGACAGCTGCTTTACTCCTAAGGGAGCAGAAGTATGCCAGAAGCTATCGCAGATGCTATCCAGGGTATTTAAAGAGACAAAGAAAAGTCTTCTTGCACCAACCAAAACCTCAGAGGCACTGCAGGAAAGAAATGATTTGATATGGGAAGAAATGGGAGATTGTGGCAATGCTTGGGCAGAGGTAAAAGACTTTATATAACCATACAGATAGTAGGGTATGAATTATAATTTATTTATAAATTGTTTTTGGTAATTTAATCTGATCTACATGATCTTTGGCACAGAACAGAGCCCACATCAGTGATAACAGACATGTTAGGGATTAAATCAGATACTGCATGAGAAGGAAGAGCTTGGGTGGGGCTGCTTTCTATAAAACCAAAACCACTTACATACACTGTATGGACAAAAAAAATGGGCCACACCTCTTAAGCATTGAATTCAGGGGTTTCATTCAGTCCCCTGTTGCAATGAGACCATTTCCATCAATGATTAGTCAAGCAGCTAGCTACACAGTCTGCCTTTACAAACATTTGTGAAAGAATAAGTCACTCGAAGGAGCTAAATGAATTTGTAGTACTGTATCAGGATGCCACTGTTGCAACAAGTCAGTCATGAAATTTTTTCCTAGATATTCCACCATCAACTTTAAGTTAAGGAGTTAAAGAACCACAGCAACTCAGCCTTGAAGTGGCAGACCACGTAGAGTTACAGAACGTAAAAGTCTCCAGCAGTCTGCTCACAAAATGACTGCAGCATTCTAAACCTACACCTCCATTAACATCAGCACAAAAACTGTGGGCTGGGGGCTGCATGGCATGGGTTTCCAACTTGACTGGCCCACACAGAGCCCTGACCTCAACCATATCAAAGACATTTAGGGTGAACTAGAACATAGACTGTGAACCAGGACCTCTCATCCAACATCAGTGTCTAACCTCACAAATTGGCTGCCATTTTTTTAAATCCAAAATTCCTATAGTAACGCTCTAATGACTTGTAGAAAGCCTTTCCAGAAGAGCTGTTAAAGCTGTAAAGGGGGACCAACTCCATAATAATACCCATGCATTAAGACTGGGATGTCATAAAAGCTCTTGGAGGTGTAATGTGCACTTTTTCCATACATTAGATAAAAAGATACCATAATCTACACACTTTTTACAATTAATTACATAGGAACTTTCAACTAATCAACATAGAGTTTGTAAGAGTAACCAGTGGTAGAGAGGTCACAAGCCTACATAAATAGACTTTGCTTATTTTAAGACCGGGATGTCATAAAAGCTCCTGGAGGTGTAATGTGTGGGCGGCCCAGTACTTTTTTCTGTACAGTGTAGCATGCCACACAAGAAATTTTCCGACTGGAAGGACCAGGTCTGAAATGAAGGAGCAACAAAATGTCTGAAAAAGCAAGTCTTAACAATGGCTTCTCACTAAATGGAAATACAAATATATATGATGACAAAGTGTCTAATTAGTGTGCAGGAAATGTTTGTGCCCCAGTCCAGCTATAGAACTGTTTGTTCAGTAATTTAATACTGTTAATTATTACTGTGATAAACTTTGAAGATGTAAAGGGAGGTTAATGACAAGAGGATGAGAAGAGATAAATAAGTCAGAAGATCCATAGGGTAAGGGCAGAATAAAATGTTTAATTTTCATGTCACAGAGGAAAAGATGTAACAGCTTGTTCCAGACACACACATTTTCTGCAGTTAGTATTCAGCCAAGGCCATGTGGAGAACAAAGAGATCAGGATTTTGTGTAATGGATGCATTTGTGACACCGTTGGGTATCCTGTGTATTTGATTAGTTCCCTCACTATGCTATTCTACACTGAGATTATCACTGTGTCACTAAAACACTGCCTGCTACACACAAACACACATGTATGACTGAGCAGCTTTGTGTTTCCTTATGTGTGTGCTTGCTAAATGTGTTGACTTTGAGCTTTCCCTATCTGAAATGGCATCGCCGTTGTATTACCCTTTATTACTGAGTGTATGTGCATAAATGTAAATGTCTGTGTGTGTGTGTGTGTGTGTAATGAGGAAAACTGCCTTTTGGGAAAACCAATTACCACAGGTAAATAACATAACCCTTTGTGCTAAGATTTGACCAAACAATGAATTTATAAAAAGGAAAAAACCCTCCTGCTACACACTTGTGCAAACACTCACACATGCAGCTGTTTCCATCACTTCTGAGAACATCACATTGATTTATTATCATTTCCTGCAGACTTACCACAACAATAACTACAGTTTGCCAAAAGCCTAGCATTTACCCTAACCTTAACCTCACCTAAATCTAACTTTAGCCCAAATTTGTGCTCAAAATGTAATAATTTACTTTCTGGGGACTTTTTGGCCCCAAAACAGGAGGCAGGGGCACACATTCCCAGAGACAGACATACTATACATTTGTGATGAGTGATTCTTTTAGATTTACCTCTTAGCAAAGTCCTGATATCAACCTTATACAACAAACCTCTGAGTCTTGTAAATTTATATTTAAAATCTGCTGTTTAATCTGCAAGGATCAGCAAGATTTTCTTTACTTATATTCCATAATAGGTCCTTGCAAGTTTAGATAAACCCCAGTGCCTGCACACATGCACACATATCCCCCAGAGACTATGTAATTATGAGTTTGGCCTGGAATGGTTTGATAACTAATAAAAGTGAGATTTCTGGGGAAAATAAGGAAGAGAAAATTAAAGTGTTGAAGTGTACAAATCCTAATTAAAATAACGCAATGTTTATGGTGTGCAGGACACGTACAGAAGAGGAGGAGGGGTGCAGAGGGCCAGCAGAGGATGAAGAAGTACTGGCATTAGAGCTGGGAGGGAGAGGGGAGGGACACACTGGATGAGGCGGAAGGGTTATCATATTTTCACAGGAATTTCCTCATTTAAAATCTTCATTAGGCGCTCACTCGCTTTATATTTGTTCTCAGCTCCTCGATCACTCCACAGCCGCCTCTGGTCCTTGGCTGTGTGGAGTGATAATAGGCTCCGCCTTGTGTGTGTGTGTGTGTGTGTGTGTGTGTGTGAAGCAGTGTGATTGAAGCCTGTATTTCCAAGTGTATGTGCATGCTGGCTCCTGATTATCCTTTGACTTTATTAATTACAACTCTTTGTCATTCATCCAGGTTCTGTCAGCCAACACACAATAAACTTGCCCCTCTCTTATGCCATTTTTTCTTTAGTTTCATTAAGTTTCTGTCTCCACTTATTCTTCTCTAGCTCCCTTATGAGAGAAGCAAACACTGACATTTCAAGAGAATTAAAAAAAAAGAAATTGATCTTTACCCCAGTCTGCCTCTTAAAGCTGTCAGTCTGTGCTGGTTGATGTGACCATCTCTTCTTTTTGGTAAATAGGGCTGTCTGGCCATAATGATTTAACACATGTAGGTATAGATCTTAATCTGGCTAATTCTGGATTACAACTCAGCTATCAGATGCTGTATGTGAGCGTATGTGTCTCATATTTAGATGTGTGTGAATCCTTTTGTAATGTGTGTGTGTGCATTTCTTCTCTGTTTTGTGATCCCCAAAGTGCTTGTTAGATTCTTTTACCTTAGTATCAGACTTCCCGGACAAGAAAAGGCAGGACAAATAGAACAATGACAGCACTGGAAGTTATTGGAGTGTTTATTACAACCCCAGCTCCAAAAAGGTTGGGACACTGTGTAAAATATAAAAACACAAAGCAATAATTTGCAAATGCCACAAACTAATATTCTATTCACAAAAGAACACAGAAAACATATTTAATTTAGAAAGTGAGACATTTTACTACTTCTTGAAAAATACTAGCTCATCATGAATTTGATGGCAGCAACATGTCTCAAAAAAGCTGGGACAAGGGCAACAAAAGGCTGGAAAAGTTAATAATATCACAAACCATTAATGTTTCTACTTAGACTCGTGTTTTCTCTGTATTTCATGGAGTACAAAAGAGCAGTTTTCAGGGTTTACTAAAAAGTGCCTGTTAAAAAGAAACAGCTGGAGAAACATCTTGCTACTAATGAAGTTAATTGGCAATAGGCCAGTAATGTGACTGGGTATAAAAAGAGCACCTCAGAGAGGCAGATTCTCTCGAAAGTAAAGATGGGCAGACGTTCAGGAATCTGTGAGAAACTGTGTCTACAAATTGTGGAGCAATTTCAGAATAATGTTCCTGAATGTAAAATTGCAAAGCCTTTGAGTTATCCACCGCCTACAGTAGAAAGTATCAAAACAGTCAGGGGATCTGGATCATCTCTGTGCGCAAGAGACACAACTGAAAACCAATATTGGATGCTAGGGATCTTCAGGTCCTCAAGCTGCACTTCAATGCAGTGAGCCATGATTGTGCCATGGAAATAACACAGCAACAATTCCAGAAATCATTGTCTGTTACCACAAATGCAGGTTAAAGTGGAAAACTGTTCTGTGGTCAGATGAATTCAAATTTGAAAGTGTTTTTGGAAATCACAGACTAAAGAGGAGAGGGACCATCTGGCTTGTTATCATAACTCAGTTCAAAAGCCTGCATCTCTAATATTATGGGGGTGCATTAGCACCTACAGTATTGGCAGCTTGCACATCTGGAAAGGCACCATGTCTTGTGTAATTTAGCATACCTCAGCCTTTTATCTCCATTTCCCTTCTTCCTCTACTGAGACTATTTCTGATGAGTCTGATGATGTTCAGTAGATGAATCACCCAAAAGGGACAGATGCAGGTCCTGTGTCATGTCTTTGCTGGGTTTTTTTCCTTTCTTAAGGAAATGACTTTTAGATGATGTTCATCTGCTCTATATAGTTTTTTAGCCCCTCCACTTCTTATTATGCATTCCAGTCTTTCAAATTTTTGAGGATGCAGTGCACACAATGCCCAAATATGCTAAATTTTTTCTAATACCTCTTTGGGAATCACATTGTTGGTGCAAAAATATTATGTTATGCCTGTCAAACTGTGTTGTCTCAGGCATTTTTTTTGTAAAAGTCAACAAAAAATGGGAACAAATGATATGTTTTTGCAATTAAAGTAGGTTATTTAAGTTAAGTTATTTAAGTCTTTTATATGCAGACACAACACTGTTGCATCCCTTGTATTAAGTATCTTTTTCATGCTTAACTGATTCATAGGTCAGTGTTAAGTGGATTAACAAACAAAACAATGCATGCCTCTGAACATGATCAGGTACAAAGACTGGACTGGAAAGGACTGAAAAAAACCAGACATTGTTCAAAGAAAAACTTTGAAAGACCTTTATACAGCCTGGAGAACTATTGCTCTAGCTCACTTTAAAAAATACAAGACAGTTTGGCTTCTTGGAAGCAAAGTTTAAAGGAACGAGAAGAAACTCAAGACTTTGGCACAGCACTGTATTTCTGATATTTCCTTTCTTTATTTACTCTAACTATAAACATATATTTAACATTTAAACACTGAAATTATTCTAAATTTGGAAAAAAAGTGATGATTAAATGTGATTTATACTGGACTTCAACACATACTTTTAGTTTTCTATCCACACATGAAACACACATCCATAAAACAAATAACATACAGCAGCATACAAGCTGGGAAGCTGCTTCAGAATTAGATAATGCAATTAAGAAAGTTGAAAATATGTCAATATGACAATATATTTAGAGATCTTAGTATGTTTGTCTTATAAAATTGCTATTGAAGCTTTAGCCAAAGTGTTTGACATCAGCGGAAGCCAAAATGTTAGTTCTCGCCAACCTGGCATAAAACAGCCATCATGATGAGATGCATCAGAAAAAGTAACTTCACAGCTATGTGAATCCTTTCACGACTTAGAGCCGAGGCCATCTGGAGTAGCAGGCATTAGCTGTGATTCTTCTCTTCTTCATGATGCCAGTATTTTCAAGATAAGTCCACTATTGTTTCATTTCTCTATGCTTTTCTTTTCTCTCTTCTCTTTGCCCTCACCCCAGACACCCAGAGCAGATGGCAGCCTCTTTGAGCCAGGTTTTGTCAGAGGTTTGTTTACATTTTTTACTTATTAACCTATATTTAACCAGGAAGTGAAAGTCTTGAGATTTAGAATGCCTTTTGTGAGTGTCCTGGGCCAACATAAGCAGTGTAAAAGGGAGTTTTTCTTTCTTCCTACTGTAGGCAAGGGCCTGCTCATGAAGGATCATCTGGTTTATATACAATACATTACATATATTGCTGTAGGGTCTTTACCTTACTATATGAAGTGACTTGAAATGACTGTCGTCATGATTTGGTGTTATATAAATTAAACTGAAATGAACTGAATATACGTAGTTTGATTTTCTACTACAAAATAACATTTAACTATTGAATATGGCACCTCACCAAAGGCTATGGAAGTGACTGATCATCACACCAAAACCTGTACTGTGATAAAAGGACTACAGAAACGGAGGTATTACTTATCAACTGTGTTATCATTATTGCATATTTTTCTATAATCAAATTTCTATTTGGTTAGATGTGTGTGAATTTGACAGCAGTCCACCACCAAAATCTCAATTTTTCATTAAACTTCTGGACATTCTTATAAAAGATAATAAAGAGAAAAAAGTCTTTAAAACACAATAACGATGTGAAACTGTATCCACTTTTACTTCAGTGTCTTTTTAGCATAAACCTTACTTTATCAGAATAATGTTTCCTATTCGACATAGGAGCTTTATACAGAGAACATCTCAGCAGTTTGTTTGCGGACATGACAAAAAAATGTGCTGGCCTGATGCTTAATATACCATTGGAAATAAACGATGAAGCTTACTTTTCCACAAAAGAAGTGTGACGTATTCTCACCAAATGACATTTTACACAAATACCAGAATTTATGTGAAATTAACTTTAGCCTCCACAGTGTCCATTAGCACGTAGAAGAGTGGGAAAAGTAAGCTGTTGTTCTGCATATGCTCA
Source organism: Etroplus canarensis (assembly GCA_015106775.1). Taxonomy (NCBI): domain Eukaryota; kingdom Metazoa; phylum Chordata; class Actinopteri; order Cichliformes; family Cichlidae; genus Etroplus; species Etroplus canarensis. The sequence goes on along the minus strand of VUQH01006167.1, from coordinate 16,182 downwards.
TTATTTGTGTTTTACTTTCTAAATACAATATGTAATGTGGCATTACATTTGTATGAATTCAGTGTGACAGGATTTGTTTTCATTAAGAGCTCTGACATTTTCATTTTTGGGAGAGCTGGGAAAAAATCTGTTTTCTCCTGCAAATTCTTCATCTCTGACAGCCTAATATCCAACTTTAATAACAATGTAAGAGGGCTCTTTGTGTGCATTGTTGAAGCTTTCAGTGTGTGTGCATGTTTGTGTGGAAGTGTGTACCACATATAAACACATATATGACCTCTTTCCCCTGTCTGCTCCGCAAAGGCTTCAGCTTTCCTGCATGACTGAACACACACAATGCGTCTGGCCGAGTCACCCACAGTAACTAAAACACACCCAGTCCCTGACCCAGATGTCCAGAATTTGTGTCTGTTGCCTACCAGACTATGCACACATAAACACACATATCCATGCCCAAACACCTAAGAGATATCAGGGATGAAAATGTTTGAAAACTGACAGGCACACAGATTTTTAAAAATGTGTAATGATGTAAATGTATTTAATAATGCAGAAACTATATTTTATCTGAGAAGTGAATAGCTACTATAGGCACTTTTGACCCGAACTTGAAATCAGTCTGTTCTGGTATGAAATGACTAAAAGTGTTTTGTCGGAAATACAAAGACCCCTCTCTTTATTCCCTGAGATGCACTTGAGGATCATCAGTTTGATCTTGAACCCAATTTACCTCCTGATAATCACAAAGCAGACTGAGGTTCAGGCTGGTCTTAAAAGATAATCTTCTGAGATAATCGCAGCTCTCCAGATATAAATGCAGGCTAGCTTTGAAATCCTGTAGCAAAAGAGGAAGCTGGACTGTCACACATACAATGCATCCTTGGCTCGTATATATCTCATATATTATACATCCTTCAGGTTAAGTGGAAAAGACTTGTTGACTTTTTTTTTCACAAGTGACAAGCAGCAAGTGCTCTGCAATGACTTGTTAACAAATGTGAATCATGAATAGCATGAAGGTACATTGCACACACATACACACACATACAGACACACACACAATTATGAATAGCTATAATAAATAATTACAATAAATTATTTAATTAAAAATGAATGAATGTTATAATATTATATAAAAATATAGAAATGATATGTACGTCCTAAATATTATGTAAAATGAGATTAAAAACCCCATTTCCAAAAAGTTGGGATACTAAAAACTGTGATATGTTAATTCACACAAAGCTTTATTTAACTGACAAAAGTACAAAGAAAAGATTTCCAATAGTTTTACTGACTGACTTCATTGTGTTTTGTAAATATACACAAATTTGGAATTTGTTGGCTGTAACATGGTCAATAAAAGTTAGAACAGGGTCATGTTTACCACTGTGTTACATCACATTTCCTTTTAATAACACTTTTTAATTGTTTGGGTAATGAGCATACTTGTTATAGTTGTGGAATTCGAAATCTTGTCCATTCTTGCATGATACAAAACTTCAGTTGCTTAGCAATGTGTGGTCCATTGTCTCATTCTCCTTTTCATGATGCCCTAAGAGATGTATTTGAACTGGCAGCAGGCCAGTAAAGCACACACACTCTGCGTCTGTGAAGCCATGCTCTGGTAGCCTGTGCAGAATGTGGTCTGATATTTTTCTGCTGACATAAGTTTGGACGAGATGTCACCTTGTTGGCAGCATACGTCTCTCTACAATCCTAATTAATGCCTCAGAGTTAGAACTTTCGCATACATGTAACTCAGCCATGCTATAGGCACTGATGGACCCCCATACCATCAGAGATACTGGCTTTTGCACCTTTTGCTGATAACAATCCAGATGGCCTGGAGAACTCCATGCCTGTTCTTTTATCAAAAAAAAAGAAATGGGGACTGATTCGACCACAGAAAACAATTCCACAGTCTTTCAGTCTACTGTGTTAAGTAAGAGTCTTCCGAAGTACTCCCAAGCTCAGATGGCTATATTTGTCACAGTAGCATGGTGGTTTATTAGGCAGTTTCACCTGAGGGCTCAAAGATCACGTGCATTCATCAGTGAGCTCCGATCTTGCTCCTCACATACCAAGATGTCTCTGAATTCTCTGAATCTTTTTAAAAAATTATGCACTGCAGCTGCTGAAAAACCTCCTGTATTAAAAACTGACCAACAATTCTCTCTTAAACTTGAACAGAAAGGGGTGAGTTACAACTCATTCTTACTTGCAAAGCCTGAGCCTTGATGGATGCCACTTTTAGTTTCAAGTTTCAAGTTTTATTGCCATATGTGGACAGCAATGGAACATCATTACCAGTAATGAAATTCTTCTTGGACTCAAAACCATCTCAAATTTGCACAATAAAAACAACAGTAGAATAACAATTGACACTTAAGCTAAAAAAAATGAATAAATAGATAGTCTAAAAAAATATAATAGACAAACAGTGTGCAGTATTTACCGTGGAGAATGGAGTGTGTTCATGCATATATATATTATCCAATGCATTTACAGTGCATACCTAATCATGACAACTCATCTGCTCTCAATTAACCTGTTTAATGTGGAAGTCATCCAAACAGTATATTTCAATAGTCTGTGAACTTTTCAATCTTATTTTAACTCTGTTCAGACTTTTGATGAGTGTTTTGTAGCCATCAAATTTTAAATCCGTATATTTTTAAAAATACAATTAAACAGGTCAGTAGAACTATTGAAAATTTTTTGTTTCAAGTTTTATCAGTTAAATAAAAGTTTGTGTAAATTCACATGTCACAGATTACAACTTTTTTGGCATTTTGGAAAATTATCCTACCTTTTCTGAAAATTTGGATTGTAAATACTACACATTAGCAACAGGAATATTAAACATTAAAACTTTGCATTGTTTACATCCACGTTTCCTTGATATCAGTTGTTAGCAGCAGCAGCAGCAGCAGTATAACCACTGTGCACTCATACAAATGCATGTGTAACCTAGTGAGTAAGAACCAGGATCCCAATCATAAACACTGCTAACAGGACAATTTTCTGTCAGAAAAGGGAGACGCTTTAAAGTACAAATCAATAAATATATGTTTTTCATGGGCATCGATTGTCTTACTGAAAATGGGTCAGCAAGAAGAATGTAAAAATCTTTACTGAGTTCCAAGATATATTAAAGTTTATTGACATCTATCATACATTTGAATGTACACTAAAGTCAGCCTAGAAATGGAGTTCTGTTAAATTATATAAAATAACCCTTATTTTTGATCAGTGGGCAGTGACTGGGAGAACACAAAGCTGACATCATGTGTCCAAAAGCCTGAATGCTGTAGATCTTATGCAGCTGACTGTATCTACTAACACCTCAGTTTATCCATCTAACGCCTTCATATAGTCAGATAATTCTGATTCTGAAAACCTGTTTGTATTATCACTCTTTAATATGACCACTATCCACTCTCCTTGCTGTATTTATTCTATATGAATGAAGATGTTTTACATTAACCACATTTACCCACCTTCACATTTGAACTGAGAAAATCTGACATATACTCATAGGATAGATTTACTCCTGTATGTTTTTTTGAAGTTCTAAGGTGCATCAGGTCTGTGGTCACCACAGCCTGGACTGGGAGCTGTAAATGCATTCTGAGTTTCTTTTTAACTCAGTGGCTTCAGAACCACGGGCCCCGTTTTTGGTCTAGTGTTCTTTTTTTGTTATCATGGGAATAAAACAAACAAACACATGTGAGAAGTCTAAAACAAAGAGTAGACCCCCTGCTGCTGTTGTGATAGGTTTGCTGAAGCCAGTTTTGAAGATCAGCAACCATGACTGTGTTTGTAAAAGACACAGCTGGCTTTATATTTTGGTTTAACTTTCATAAAAATGCTTTTCATATATACACACTGTATCTGGCGCTGTTGTTCAACTGTGTTACATTATCAAGTTAACACCTGAGGGGTGCACTACGAAGTGAGATATAATGAGTTAGTGAGCTATCTTGAGCTTAAAGTCAGAGTTTTCAGTGTTATGAAGGTGACTCTTTTAAAGCTGGCTAAATCACTGGGGTAACTTGTGCTGAACACATAACCTGGTCCAGAGCAGCTTATGATCAGAGTTTTCAGAATAAGAATCAGAATCCTTTATTAATCCCAGAGAGGATGTTCCTCAGTTGTTTTGGTTTAAAATTAGTTGTAGGCACCAAATTTCACTGATTCTCTAAGCATTATTATTATTATTATTATTATGATTATTATTATTATGATGATGATGATTATTATTATTATTATTATTATTATTATTATTATTATTATTATTATTATGCTTCCACCATGGCAGCATTGTTTTTTTGGTTATTCATCCGTTACAAATCTTGTTACCACTACAGGAGCTAACTTGTTTGCTGGATCGGTTAATACCAATGATGGGTAGAAGATCTGATAACATTTACAAGATTATGGTGTCAAAGGTCAAGGTCACACAGGGTCAGATCTAAGGTAGAGGCATACTCACCAGGCTCTAGGCACTTCTTTTACAATGTTTGTTTGAGTGTAATATATATTATCTGCTGCAAGAATAAATTTTATCTCTGCAATCTATTCATTCATATCTTACTAACATCCCTGAACAATACCCAGCTGTAGAGGTACAGTAGTGCAAACTGTGCTTTTGCACAGGAACTTGCATACATTCAGCTGGTGATGCAGAAAATGTAGAAATGTTCATGTGTTCGGTCCTAATGCAGCAAAATCTCTTTAACAGTCATAGAATTGCAGCTAAAAGTGTTCAGATTTGAAAACTAATAAGTTGCAGGCCATTTATCAATATCCAGTCAATAAAATTAATTCCACTTTGGTCAGGTGAGTTCCACATTTTCTTTATTAGGCTGTGGTAAAGAGTCAGAACTGAATGCAATGAGTAACCTTCAAACCTATTTAAATTTATCACTTTTAAAGTTTTAGAGCTTGATTTAGAAATAAACCAAAGCTCCAACCACGCACTGAGCTATAAAATAAAGATTTTAACTAAAATTAACACATTTATTTTACCACTCAATATGCTCTCGATTACCATACATTCAACAGTAATAAAATACTTCTGAATTCCCAAGATTAGCCAAGATTAATTTCTGTGATATTGCTCTCTAGTTTTATTTGTTGCAACAGTGTTGCATTTTACTGCTATAATTTTTATGTTCATATGATCTCTATCACCTATTCCTCTGATAATGTCTGATAATGAGTAGACGGTGCTCAGTTGATCCATTTTGTGCAGAAGCAGAGTGAAATGAGACATCAAACGCTTCCTTTTATGTGAGCACTCACAGATCCTGAAGCAGAAAGCCTGGCTTATCAAAGAAAAGTTAATAACCGCTGTTGTGAGGCCGGTTATCACTGACTGGGGTTTTGAAGTTTTGTTAAAGCCAACTAATGCAAAGAAAGTCTGACTATGTTGAACTTGCTTTGTACTATACCTCTCAGGAGAACTTTCTGCTTGTTTGCGTGGGTGTATCTAGGGATGTCTTTACATTTGCATCAGTTAAGGCTGTGCAAGCTCTTTTTATGACAGGAAAAGTAACAAGTACTTTCATAAGCTCTGAACACTGCTGTTGAGTATGGTAGCCAGCTTGTCACATTTGCGCAACAACAGTGACCATGGTTTTACTGGACGATTGATACTTTTGAGTGTTATGGCAAAAAGTCAATTTTGCTTACAATATAATAGACAAATGAAATAACCCATTCTTTATGGGGATTTTGGGAAATGAGTCCAATCAAAGGGGGTCGAAATCAAAGCTTAGAAATGTAAAATTATAAAACCGTCCAGTGTGCCATTATCCATCCAGTCAACAACAATATCAGAGTTACTTACACTTTTAAAGGTCCCACAACAGCTTTCTTCACTTGCCTATAAAAAATAGAACATAAAAAACATGATTGCATAGTTTAGTCAGGAAAGTTGACTCAGGGGAAACAAGATGCAGAAGCTTTTATTGGACAAAAAAAATTGGTATCAACCCTGCCAATAGATTTAAAGGGAATGAGCTTTTTAGCCTTGACAGAGGTGGTGGTGTGGCAGATGGGAAAGCATCATAAACTCTAATGATAGTAGATGGACAGTTAATAGGAAATCCTGTGAATGAATGACTGTGAAATAATTTGATAATAGGAATTTTCTCTAAGGGAGCAATCAACCAAAAAGAAAAACCTGCCAGTGTTGTAGGTTTTGCTATTATTGTTCTCTGAGTGTTCAGGGGATGAGTTCGGGACCAGATCTTGGAACTGGTCACGCACTGACACCTAGGTCCCTACTTTCAGAGGAATGTATTAAGCTAAACTGTGCACTCAGTGATGGTGGTTTAAAGCAGACTTGCATTATATGGAAATAGTATTGGACCACACCTTTTAATCACTGACTTCAGATGTTTCATTCAGTCCCATTGCCACAGGTATATTAGATTAGATTAGATTAGATTACTTTATTGTCATTTCAACTACATATAAATACACAGTGAAATGATATGGCGTTCCCCCAGTACCTGGTGCCCCATACAAGGGTAGCGCCGACCGGCCAGGGCCCACCTCCGGCCCAACACAACACCCCGCCCGCGATGTCCTCTTCCCCGGCCACCGGCATCAGGCAACGCCGAGGACTGAAGTCCCGGTCCACACAGCAAGCCAAGAACAGAGTTCGCAGAAACCGTTAATCCGCAGCATCAGTCCCGCGACAATACTCCCCGCGGAAACCAAAAACTTTGGCAGTTCATACAACGCCGTTGGATCGTCAGTTAGCGATCATGAAAAACAACGCCGCCGGATCGCCAGTTAGTCTCGTCCATGGACGGAGCTACAACGGCGTCTGGTCGTCCTCGAACCTCTGACTTATGAACACAAACACCACCGTCCCGGCATCCACAACACCCGAACACCCGAATGCCGGGTCAGAACATGGACAATCACAGGGGAACAAGCACCACCTTGGTTCTGGAGTGGCCGCGCACTACCGTCGTGCCGCCA
>VUQH01006166.1:7956-19794 GCA_015106775.1 Etroplus canarensis | reverse complement strand
CATCATTCTGTCTGACACTCTCTTCACCTCCACAACACTCTTCACATACTCTTCCTTCAAGATGACCCCTACTCCATTTCTCTTCCTGCCTACACCATAGTAGAACAGTTTGAATCCACCTCAGATGTTCCTAGCCTTGCTTCCCCTCCACCTGGTTTCTTGCACACACAATATATCTACCTTCCTTCTCTCCATCATATCAGCCAGCTCTCTCCCTTTGCCAGTCATAGTCCCTACATTTAAAGTCCGTACTCTCACCTCCACCCTCCTACCTTTCCTTCTCTCCCTCTGCCTCCTGACACGCTTTCCCCCCCTCCCCCTCCTTGGTCTGTGGTTTAAGTAAATCTGTGGAACAACCACATAACTCTTAAGGGCACAGCATGCCCAGAATATCAGATAACGCATTTTATAACAAGCAAAGTTGATGTGTCTCCTGCTATAGGGATTAGGTGCTCCATTTCTCTATCCTGGCCCTGGCAGAATCTTCCTCTTCTTCTTCTTCTTCTTCTTCTGCCTTTAGGGGTCACCACAGTGGATCATCTGCCTCCATCTCACCCTGTCCCTTACATCCCCTTTCCTCACACCAACCCTCTACATGTCCTCTGTCACTGAATCCATTAACCTTCTCTGTGGTCTTTCTCTGCTCCTCCTGCCTGGCAGCTTCATTTTCAACATCCTTTGTCCAATATCCCTCCTCTGAACATGTCCAAACCATCCCAGAATTTATCTGGCAGAATGAATCAGTTTTTTTGTGTTTTCTAGTCTTCTGGCACTTTGTAGTTTTATTTTTGTAATGAGGTTCTCTGTGTTTTTTTGTAGCTTTAATTTCTTGTGTTTCTACTCTATTGTAACTGTAAGTGCTGGCAAAATGATTAAACCTTATTTTGTTGCAATAGTGTCTTGTCCTTTAATCAGCCCAGCGTGTGTAAATAAACTCAACATAGGCCAAGAGAGAATCCAAAGATGAATCATTATTTTTTTAAAAACTGATCTTTGTTAAACTTAAACATTTTATGCAGTGCATTGTGTTTGTTTGGTTTTCATTCAAGTTCAAAATGCACATTGTACTGGAATTATAAGTCAAACCTTGAACTGAAAAACTGAACCTAAAAGCTATAACGTATTGCAGTGACTAATTTCCTCTTCTCAGTGAATGTGTCATCAGATAAAAATACATAATGGTCTGATTTTCTGAGGTCTTATTGTTAGGCACCAGATAATATTTCAAAAGCACCACCGGCTCGGGCATTATGGATATAAATCTGCAAAAAATGAAAAAATAAAGAACACAGGACAGCTATAATGTCAGTTACTTGTATTACTCTTAAAATTTGCAGAATGCAAATGTAGAAGCGCAACAAAGACTTCTATGTGAATGAAGACTGAAAAATCTGTAGATTAATTCTGCACAAGCACAACGTCTATTAAACAGTGCATATCATTTATAGAAATGCCACAGCTGCAGCAGCATCATTAGTTTCTTACTTTGGAATAAGAGTATCTGCATAAATAGTTTCTTACCCTTTTGTTGTCTATAAGGACACTTACTGTTTAATCACTATATGTAATGCACTCTAGTTTCACTGTAAGAGTTGTAAGAGATGAATAAAATGCTTCCAAGCTTTTAGTCTATTTTAGTAGCGAAAGGGGTGTGTTTATTTAGGGGCTAATTATATGACATGGGAAAACCCTTTAGCAAATTATACCCATGGGCAGGTGTCCACTCCACAGTCTGGAGGTCATCCAATGAGCTTGTGGCTGTAGGGACGTGCTTCTCATTACAAGCCTTCCATTGTGTGACTTCCAAAAGGCGCATAATATCGAATTTGTCTGAGGGCTGCTGGCATGTTTCAAATTTAAAGCCCAGTAAGTGCTCACAGAAACCTGAATGGCCAGAGGAGAAATGGACCTTGAATTTATATGCCTTCCTGGAAACAGCAGGGGAGAACAAAACGTGGAGAAATTACACATATACTGACTGATGGAAAATGTAACATAAACAGATATGTCTGAGGCAGAATCCTCATTAAAATCTACATTTTTCTTTCTTAAAGAAATGATAATAAACTACATAAAATTAAAACTGTTAAATTCTGCATTCTCAGAGTAAAACGACTGGCTGAGCAAAAATGTTTGTACAAAGCCTAAAAACAAATAAAAATATGGAGGTGTTGTCAAACAGTTGTGGCAAATAGCATTGTTTGAACTATATAGGATGCATACAATTACACAAAATGACAAAAAGAACTTCAAAGTAACATTTTGATACTCTATATGACGTACATTAGTTAAACCTCTTTTTGATTTCACTAAATCCACATATTCTATGAACAACTGCTACTTGCACTGCCAATATCTTTACTTGTTGCAAATTTATTATTAAGAATGGTGCTAAACATATGGACTGATATGTAAAGTTGTCAGTTCTGGCTATGCAACAGTTACTAACAGCTGTTTGTGTTCTTCGTACCTGGTTCAAGGGTGTGTTGCACAATAGTCCTGATAACGTTTCCATGACAGTCTTTGTCTTTACAAATGTTCTTTACTGTGAACAACGCTTTTTTCCTGTTTGAGAGAAAACAATTTTAAATGCAAACTGTTAGTATTATTACTGCAATCATAGGCAAATGCAAGTCCACACAAACTATGAAAAAAACATTTGGTTTGTAAAGTGCCATATTCATCAAAATAATGTAATTTCAGAACACCTGACCTATGCAGTACAACAGTTTGAGTGTGAGCTCACAGACATTAGATATGATAAGTTACTACATCAGTAACCACTTACATTTGCAACAATGATGCCTAAATGTTGAGTGACTAAATAAATCAGAATCTAGGGGAAAATTCAACATCGGCAAAGATGGTGATAAAACTATAACTTTCATTGGAAAAAACAAAGCTTCTCAAATCTTATTTCAGACTTGACAGGTGATTCTACAGTATACTTGTCATATAGATAGAAGTGAATAAGGACAAGGCTTCAAAATAATTGGCCAAAAGAGATAAGGATAAGGTTGCCAAACTGTGAGTGTCATGAATTGGAGTGTAGGAGTGAGGAAACAAATGTAGACTGGGGAGGTCCACTGGCATAACAGAAGGGTAGCTGTTTATTGAGGATGATGAACAATACAACAGTTCCATACAAAGTACAGAGTCCAAGAAACACAATTAAGGAGTAACACAGGAAAACACACAGAGAAGGTTAACAACGCTGTGAGGAAGACTCAGGGAAGTTGAGGCAGGGGGTGGGGGTGGGGGGGCATAGATGAGGAAGTAAGACTTAGAACAAGACACAGGAGACAACTAACTACTAAAGTAAAACAGGAAACAATCAACAACCACAACTGAAATCCAGAAACACCAGCTTATCAAAGGGGGAAATGATTGACTTGGATAGTCCAATTTCCCTCTTTGTTGAGGTAGCAGTGTGTTTTGGATTGTTGTCTTCCTGGAGAATAAAATTTCTACTGATTACTTAACTTTTCTCCTGATTAGTTTGGATACATTTCTCCACAGATGGGGTGACAGTGTGTTTCTGTAGACTTAATTTGCAGTAATTATGTTACACCCATCATGAGTTACATCACTGATAAAAATAACTGAGCCTGTTCCAGAACTAGCCATGTCACAACCTCCACCATGTCTCTCCATCACTTAGCTCATCTCATATTGTTTTGCAAATTCCAATCAGGGTTTTTGAAGTTTTACTGCTGATAAGGGGTTTGGATCTTGCAGTATGCCCTCTATATTGTTGTTCTCCAGGTCTTCCTCTAACACTGGACAGTGATATTCCCACTTCATGATGTTATAGACTTATTTATTTTAATTTTATTTTTGGAAGCTTTAACCAGTTTAATGCCTGTTGCTCAGTAGACTGGTGGTTTCTTTTTTTCATGACATTCCAGATTTCGACACTGGCTATTCCCATGTTTTTTTAAAATACTGATGATGGATTTCCCCCTTTTCTCAGCTTTAAAAGGGCATGCTTTTCTCTCATGGACAGCTCGCTGGTCCTCATATTAGCCTACCTTTCTGAATTACAAATGCATTCTTCACAGGTAAACACCAAAGCTTAAACTGAGAGTAGATATCCTGGCCTTCTTACTGATTAAACAATAAAATATATATGACACGCTTGAGTACCAAGAAGCACCTGTTGCTTGTCATGTTCCAATACTTTTGCTCGCTTGAAATACTGCGTAGTTTAATAATAATGCATTGTGTTCTATGTTGTTTAATATATTTAGATGTAATTACCAGGGAATAAAACCTGAAACTCTGATCTCTTTTGCCAAATTCATCTTTTGACCTCACATAAAAAATCTTCATTGCACAGGAAAGTCAAATAATTTGGCTTTGCTTTTTCAATAATTTTGGAGGGAACTGTAGATCAGCCCACTGATTTTTGAGAGGCATTTCTTGTTCTTGTGTTGACTTTTGTAAACTAGAACCAATCAAAATGTGGGAACTTGTCCCAGTAGTTGCAGGACTCTGGACAAGGGACAAAAAAGCTGCGCAGTTCCACCTAAAGTGGAACACCTGGTTAGGGTACTGTGCACATTTGATATAGGCTTAGATTTTTCACAGCTTAATGGCACATCACAGTGGTACAAGCACAGGTGTAAATAATTAACTGGACGATATTTGAATGAATTTCATTTAGCTGCTTGGTTTCAGAGGCATGTCGTGCATGTTGGCTCATGATCACCACTAGCCACCAACCACTTAATGAGATATTTGTAGCACCTGGGCCTGTGTCTGGGGCTTTCATTTTGTTTCTGTGCACCGTGCTCAGCTGTGTCTGAGGATTAGTTATAATTCTTGAATCATTTGGTCTGGTAGTTTAGTGGTTGCATCCCTGAAAAATATAAATATGTTAAAAATTAAAACAAAAATCTCAAAAGGTTGTATTTTAATACTTCAGTTTTTCTTTGATTTTTTAAATTTTACATTAACACACTGTTTAAAAATAACTTGCTAAAATAGTAATCATCTCTTCCTTTTTGTGCCCTCCTAAATTACCCATGTCTACCAGTGTCAAAACAGAGAAGATCTCTCACAACCCTTATTTATACTGTTTGTTTAATGGTAAACATCCAAGTCAACAGTCATCATTACTCTGTGGTTGCCTGAGGTGTAACTTTAAACATAATTTAGTTTGCACAAGTGCAGCTTCATGACACCAGAAACAACTGCATGTTCTGGATTATGATGTGTAATTTATTAGAGTGCCCATGTTTTCTGTTTTTATATCCATATGAAAAGGTTCATGAGGCCAGCATTCTTACACAATATGAATAACTGTAGCATCAAGCCTTTAAGAAGGGAAAATGCTAAAGGATTTACCAAAGTTTTTTACTTTGGACTCCATTATACCAGCACACACACACTCTCACACACACACACACACACACACACACACACACACACACACACACACACACACACACACACACACACACACACACACACACACACTCAAACTCACTTCCTGACAAGCTGCCTTTTTTCCTTTGCATCTTTTATTTAATTTCTTCATTCTTATTATTTCTCAGGGTTCTCTCCATCGTTTTCTTCACTTGCTCATTATCTCTCCTTATTACCTTCCCACCACCATCTCCCCATCTCCTGACCTGTTCAGTATACTCGTTACCCTTCACAGTGTCAGTGTCTAGACAGAGAGGCACCTATTCTGTCAGATTCAGAGATTCACAGATTCAAAGGAATCTTGTGAATTTCTTTACAAAGAGGGCTGGCATGAAGTTTCAAGGAGCACGCTTTCATACACACTGCGTACACAAACACACACTTATCCTTTCGCCTACTCAATGCCCTTCTTGCTTTTTTCCTTTAACCTTCTTTTCCGCTTATTTCGACCACTCCTCTCTTTCTTCCTCATTCCCTCTTCCCTTTCTCTTTTGCCCCCTTTTCCCCTCCCTCTCCCCATCTCTTCTCTCCTGTCTCAGAGTTAAGTTTAGCAGATGCACCTGATGGCAGCACCATCCTGGAGCACCTGTCAGCTGTCTGCCTTCATCACTGCTCCTCTGCTGCCATAGAGGCCACAGGGAAGTAAACCTGGAGACAGTTGCTACTATCAACAGCTGCATCTTATTATTTTAAACACCGGTGCCAGTCAGTTTCCACCAGAGATGTGCGCATTTATTTTGTGTGCACTCCGCCTCCCCCTCATTCTCGTTGCTCCTCCAGATTCAGAAGCTCAGCTGGTAAATGCGAGCAATTATAATCGAGCAGAAAGAGAGGGGTGGTTGGAGACGGAGGGGCAGTTTATCTAACCTGTGACAGAGAGGAGGAGGGAGAGGAGACAGGCAGCAGGCATAAGTAGTTAAAGTATTTTTGGCAGATGTGGATTATGCTTTTGACTGTCAGTAACTGCAACTTAAACCAGTGACAGGCAGTGTGCTAACAGGCAGCAGGGTCAGTCAGTCTGAGCTGTGTTAATGGCACACTTCAGAATACTAGATGCTGTTTACAGAAACACAAAATGGCACTGTGATTCCTCATTCTTTCTCAGGTCCAATTAACACCACAGCTCCTTTTTCCATAAAACCATGGCCTCCAGCTAGTGTATAGTGGATTCACAACACACCAAATAAACAAAATGACAGAACAAGATGACTTTGGGTGCATCTGAGATTAGTGGGAGTGCACTATTGTTAATCACTGTCCACCAAAAAACCGATTATTTACATTTACAGTTGGATCACAGGTTCATAACATCCAAATGCCTGCAACTTTATGTTCATCACTGTTAATGGTGAATCAAAGGTATCTATTATTCAAATTTTAAATTCTTTAGCTGCCCCTTAGAACCAGGTCTAATTCCCAATAACGTTTTTAAAAAGTACATTAGATGTAGTAGGAATTACATTATTTATTTGGCTGAGGCAATCATAGGATTTGTCACCTCAAAGGTTTACTGCTAAAGATTTAGTCTGAATAAAACCAGTATTTGATGGCAGACTGAATCTAGAATAAAGCATAATCAGATTTACATGTGGTGATTTAGTTGCATTTTCATTGAGAATTAGAGTGTAATCTCAGTGTCCTGACAATCATGGTCTGTCATTACAGGTAAGTGAACAAGAATGTGTGATTATTAAAAGGTAGACTTTTCACAATATACAATAATATACAGCCAACAGGTATACCTGTTAAACTGCTGGTGAAACCAGATGTCTAATCAGTGGATCACAGGGCAACAATTCTACACATTTAGGCATGTAGACATGGTCAAGATGACCCGCTGAAGTTCAAATTGAGCATCAGAATGGGGAAGAAAGGCAATTTAAGTGATTTTGAGTGTAGCATAGTTGTTGGTGCCATGATGGGCTGATCTGAGTATTTCATAAACTATTGATCTACTGGGATTTTCCCAACCATCTCTAGGGCTTACTGAGAATGGTTCAAAAAAGAGATAATATCCAGTGAGCGGTTGTTCTCTGGGTGAAAATATCTTGTTGCTGCCAGAGGTCAGGGACGGCCAGACTGCTTCGAGCTGATAGGAAGACAACAGTAACTTAAGTCACCACTCATTACAATCAAAATATGCACAAGAGCATCACCGAACACATAACACGTTGAACTTTGAAGCAGATGGACCACAGCAGCAGCAGACCATACCTGGTGCTACACCTGTCAGCCAAGAACAAGAAACTGAGGCTGCATTTCACCCAGGCTCAGCAAAATTGGACAATAGAAGAATGGGAATACATTGCCTGGTCTGAGTTCTGCTGCGACATTTGAATTGTAGGCTCACATTTTGGTGTAAACAACATAAAAACATGAATCTATCCTGACTTGTATTGATGGTTCAGGCTGCTGCTGGTGGTGTAATTGTGTGAGGAATATTTTCTTGGCACACTTTTGGCTCCTTAGTATCAACTGAGCATTGTTTTAATGCCACAGCCTACCCAGGTATTGTTGCTAACCATGTTTATCCCTCCCTTCTTTTGATATGTACTTCCAGCAGGATAATGCACCGTTACAAAGCTCAGATCCTCTAAAACAGGTTTCTTGAAGATGAAAATAAGTTCACTGTACTCAAATAGCCTCCACAGTTACCAGATTTTAATCCAAAAGAGCCCCTGTGGAATGTGGCAGAGTGTGGGATCATCATGGACGTGCAGCCAACAAATCTGCAGCAACTGTGATGCGGTCATGTCAATGTGGACCAAAATCTCTGAGGAATGTTTCCAGCACCTTGTTGAATCTATGCCATAAAGAATTAAGGCAGTCCTGAAGGCAAAAAAGGTGTCCAATCTTGTAAGGTGTATTTAATGATGTGGCTGATGAATATATAATGGAGAAAGATAGGCCCCACCTCTTTCTGAAAGGAGGCTTTTTTTAGTTTTTCATTTTGAGCAATCAGTAGGCTCTTTAAAGTCTAAAATCAATAGAAGTTGTGGAAATAAGCCTTCCTTATTTCACTGGATGGTTTCCATTGTAAGAGGAATTACATCGGTCTCAATATCACCTATCAAACAGTGACCACAAAGTCTGTTTTCTTGTAGGTATTATGATTTTGTAATGTATTCCTTTTTCAGTTGCCAATTTGAGTCAAATCAAATTACAAATATCAATTAAAAGTCTGCATAGTGCTTAATACTGAACATTACATTTCAATTTAGCAACGGTACTGCCGAGCTGGGGAAATTATGTACTCCCTTAAAAGCATAAAACGTTAAGCCTCATTTCCCAAGAAATTATTTAATATGAATGCAAAAATGTGCTTCTCAGTTAGATATTTCTTTGTCAATATTAGGATCAGTTTACATGTACCGTATGTTATTTGGGGATTACGTGCCAAGCAGGCACATTATGTGGTTTTAAAGAAAATCTGCGTGTTTTATAACTTAATACTTGTTCAAAATTATGCCCAACAGGTGCATCATAAAAAAATCTGCTAACTGAAATACAAAATTTCATGTTTAACAAAGCAAAAAAAAACCAAAATGCTGTGTTAAACTGTCTATACACGACCACATGATAGTGTATTAGTTCAAATTTGACAACAGCTCTGCAAGAAGTGATGATTTACTCTGTTGCAGTCAGCAGGGCAGCTGAAGAGTGAAATAATGGCCCAGAGGATGAAAATGAGACCAAAGTTGTAGGATAAATAACGTATTGTGTACATAATTTATCCTTCCTTCTATCATCTTATTATCCTTTTTTCAGAGGGACAGTAAATGCCTCTGTACACAGATTACTTCAAAAATTAGTTGAACTGCATCATCATGCAGGCCTATAATGTTTTGTTCAAGAACTTGTTGACAAACGATACAAACTAAACATGTTACGTTCAGATATCAAGTGGGAAAAATTGTGCATCACCAGTTGTGTCGTGTGGCATCAAAAATAAAATTTCAAAATCACAGAGCGAAGATAATCAATCATGATGATTTTTGTTTGCGCTCTGGGAGAGGAATGAAGCACAACTTCAGTGAGTGCAGACACAGTGTCGTAAACCATTACTGAGCCGCCATTACAGATCGAAGTCGGTTTGCCTGTACACACTTCATAATGAATGCATCTCATAAATCCTCCCTAAACGATTCCTCTTTAAATGATTCCCACAGCTCACACTGTCTGCTCAGTGGAGGGCGCTCATGGATCAAACCATTAACAGGAACCCAGGCTGGGGTGAGGAGCAGAGGGCAACAAGCACAGGCCCCAAATCATCACCCCGCCCCAGTCCACCACCCACTACAATCCTAATGGAAAGAAAACAGACAGACAATTTCTTTCAATTAGCCCGAACTGGCCAGCCCAATAAATTTTAGTTTGTTCTTTAAGACATAAGGGCCCTGTTGCATGTCCTGCTGAAAATGAAGACTAATGGGGTATTGTGGGGCTGCTGAGTGCTTGATTTCTTGCCACTACAGTACTGCTACTCACTGGTCTTCTTTACTTCTTCCTTCAGCTAACTGGAATCAGTGCTGACCAGGCACAACACAAATGTTTAATTCATTTATTCACAACTTGGTTTCATTTTCTGTTTTAAGTATTATTCCTGGGTACTAAGGCAGTGCTATTCATCTTAGCCTGACAGCAGCTGTGAACATACCCATCGTTCACCCTTAGTGCTGGCTGAAGTGATCGCACACAGAGAAATACTCAGCCATTCGGCGACCTACTGAGTTACCTCCAGTATTTTAAATAGAAATTTTCTCGAGGCTGTGGGTGAGTGGTTAAATATATTTTTCTGTCATTTGCAAAGGGCTGTTGACTTTACTTGAGAGATATATTCATATCCCTGACCCAGCACACTGTAAAAATATGTTGTTACAAGTTCTACACTCAAAATCTGACTTAGCCCTAGCTTTGGTAGCAGTGGCCCTATTTAGCATGTATAACCATTTTTTGCTTAGAAGAATTAGCAACATCCCCCAAAGATGAAGGGCAGAGAAGCAGTTGATAAGAATTTAGAATAAAAATTGCTATTTAAATTTTTGAATGTGTTTAATAACAATTACTAAAATAATTAATAAAAATTAATTAAAAGTAAAATTAATAAAATAAGAAGATGTCATTGTCATTTGCATGACATATATAGTTGCCTAAAATGTTGTCAAATACCAATTATTCTTCTCGCTGATTAAATGTGTTTCACTTACAGTATATTATGCTAGCATTGTTATAATGAATAACAATAACAGCTCAAAAGACCAGATGGCCAAATTTTTCTGTTCTTTGAGATCATTTCATTTTATTTTTTCTCATTTTGTACATCAGGTAACTACAACCTATCCTGAACCTTTATGTCTCAGTGAAATTCATTACATGAAACTTTTACAAATACGCTTCATGGACAAAAGTATTGGGCCACACCTCTTAATCACTGAACCCTGGTGGTTCATTCCATCCCATTGCCACAGATGTATACAATCAGGCACCTAGCCATGCAGTCCGCCTTTACAAACATCTGTGAAAGAATAGGTCTAAAGAGCTCAATGAACTTGAGCATAGCAGTGTAACAGAATGCCACCACTGCAACAAGTCACTTTGCAAAATTCTGTCCTAGATATTCCATGATCAAATGTAAATGGTATTTAGGAATTATGACAAGAAGTGGCTGACCACCTAAAGTTACAGAGTGGGGTTGCTGAGTGCTAAGGCACATAGTGTGTAAAAGTCACCAACGTGCTGCTGATTCAATAACTACAGACTCCCACACCTTCTCTGGCATTAACATCAGCATGAAAACTTTATGCTGGGAGCCTCATGGCATGGTTTTCTGTAGCTGACCAGCTGTATGCAAGTCTTACATTACTAAGCAGAATGCCAAGTGTCAGATGGAGTGCTGTAGAGCACACTGCCAGTGGACTTTGAAGCAGAAGAAAAGTGTTCTTAGGAATGATGAATCACTCTTCTCTATCTGGCAGTCTGATGGATGAGTTGGGTTTGGCAAATGCCAGGAGAACGCTACCTGTCTTCTGAGTGCATTTTTCCAACTATAATGTTGAACGAGGAGGAGGAGGGATAATGCTGTGGGGTTGTTTTACTGGGGCTGGCCTGGGTTAGTTCCAGTGAAGGAAAATCAAAATGCTTCAGCTTACCAAGACATTTTGGATAATTCAATGCTTTGTGGGAACAATTTGTGGAAGCCCTTTTCTATTACAACATGACTGTGCCCCAGTGCACAAAACAAGGTCCATAAAAGCATGGTTGAATAAGTTTGTTGTGGTAAAAACTGTCTGCCCCACAAAGAGTCCTGACCTCAATCTCAAGGGACACCTTTTGGATGAAATAGCATGGAGGTTGCAAGCCAGGTCCTCTTATCCAACATCAGTGTTCTATGAATTTAGAATGGGACAT
>VUQH01006164.1:0-11269 GCA_015106775.1 Etroplus canarensis | reverse complement strand
CTTTTATACCAGTGAGCAATTCCAGGCCTGCAAGTCACTGGAGGCGTACAGTCAGTTTGTTAATGGTTGGGTTGGCGATGTTTCCTCAAGTGTCCTGAATGCACAGCTGTCATCAATGTACAGCTTGTCTATAGCAATGGCGGCCACTCGTATGTTGTGACATGTCTGTGGCAACTATGCGTAAGCACCAGTCCATTTGATCATCGCTGCTTAATGTTGTCACTCAGATTTGTCAGGATACTGCAGTAGATTGCTGTGATAACAGTCTGACCATGTACAAATTTTATGGTGCAGAATCCTTTGAAAGTCAAAGCAAACAAGTGCGCACGCTCCTCGCTGTGCTCCTGACCTGATGCAGCGCGTTCAGGCTCAGACGCTATAGGCTCTTTTACTGAAATCTGACATTTGGTCTCTGAGATGGAGACCCAGGTCCTCAACATGAAAGCTGTGATAAATTTGACAGCAGAAGTAAATGTTCGGGGTCCAGAGTGAAACTGCAGATGCCCAAGTGCAAGTGGTCAGAATAGAAAGCTCCAAAAACATGGATACCCTAGGAAATTAGATTTAAAGGGGGAGTATCTAAATCACAGGAATATTAAGTGGGAAGTGTCTAAATCACTAAAGCTGTGAAAACTAGGTTCATGGACGTGGAATGTCACCTCTTTGGTGAGTAAGGACCTCGAGTGTGGCCAGGGCGTTGTTCAGGTGGCTGTATGTTGGGGTTCTCTCCAGTCAATGAGAGGGTTGCTTCACTGCACCTTTGGGTAAGGGATAGGCTCTGTTGCACTTATGCACTGAATACCAGTTGGAAATGTTGCCTCAGGATTGGAAATCTAGGGTAGCGGCCCACTTTTTAAAGAATGATAGTCTCCTTGGGAAGGTTTATACCAGAGCATTGGACGAGAGCGTCTGTCTATTAGTCAAACCTCAGATTTAGAAAGAGCAATGCAGTTTTTGTTGCCTGGTTGAGAAAAACTGACTATCGTTGAGAACTTTTCACACTCTCAGTACTTCAGGATGCATGGGAGTTTGTTCAACCAGGCTGTATGTATTTCATGGACTTTGAGAAGACTTATTCCAGCAACCCTCAGTGTGTCCTGCAAAGAGTAATTCACCCTGCCTGGACTCCACCTTGGTGTGACCTACAAATCACATTTGGTGGTTTGGTGCCACCTCAAGTGGAGAGATCTACATCCCTACCCTCACTATGGCCACACGCTATGGGTACTGACCAAAAAATAAGATATACAAGGGGATAGAAGTGATAGAAATGAGTTCAGTCATTTTGGATAGACTCAGAGTAGAGCTATTTTTCCTCCACATTTGAGAATGTTCAGGCATCTCACTGCAGTTCTTTATAGATGAGAAATATGCAAGGTGTTTCGGGCATATCCAACTGGGATTGGAACCTGTGGGAAATCCAGGACATGCTGAGGATATTATGTCTCTCTGCTGGTGTCGGAATACCATAAAATTTTTCTAAACAGCAGGAAGAGGTTGCTGGGGAGAGGGTGGTCTGGGCAGCTCTGCTTATGCTACATTCACACCGAACGCGATTCACGCGGCAAATTCACCTCCGCTGCCTCCGTTTGGCCACGCAGCGAATTCACCCCTATTCGCGTGTCCAAAAGTGTGTTCATAAACCACACGCGAATTTGCGTGGGAGGAGCTACCGCCAACCTTGGATACCATACCTGCCTCTTCTTACTACTATAAAAGTACAGGTTCATTTATAATAATATTGCTGCTGGCTATGGTCCTGAAGGAGTCTCCAGTGGTGAGATAACTGCAGAAAAAAAATTTACAAATATTATTATAAATGATCTCCTCCATGTTGGTTTTGGACTCCACCCGCTGATCACATCATCAACACGTCACTACCAAAGCCGAGTTCCTGATTGGTTGACGCGACGCGAATATTCGCCAAAGTTCAGATTTGTCAACTCTGGAAAATTCGCGCCACGCTGCATAATTTTCGCCGCGCGGCCAATTCTCGCCGCGCCGCCCAAAACACGCCACCGCTCGCGAAACGCGCCGCAGGACCTCTCGCCACGTGTTTACATTGACTTAACATTGAAACCGGCCGCCCCCGCCGCTCAAATCGCGTTCGGTGTGAAGGTAGCATTAGACTGCTGCTCTTTTGTTTGAACCACAGGTGTTTGTGAATAAAATAGGTCTCACTAATATAGGAGGCTTGTGGTTGTATAAGTATTTGTGCAGGCATTTTCCATGCAGGTAAAAAATATGTACAAATATGTCCCTAAAAACACAATTATCCACTTGTGAAACCAATACTACCCCTACACCAGAAGTGAACTGGCTATAGCTGAATCAGGCTTCTCCATACCTGAGAGTTTCAAGCTTCCAGTGTGGGTCCTCCAGTCCAGCGGAAAGCAGTTTTACTCCTGAGTCTCCTGGATGATTGTAGTTCAGATCCAGCACTCTCAGATGGGAGGGGTTGGAGGCAATAGCTGAGGCCAGAGAAGCACAGCCATCCTCTGTGATCAGACAGCCCGACAGCCTGCAGACGGGCAACAACAACAATACAAAGAAGAGAACATTTTACAAGAGTCTCACAAAATCGTTGCAAATCTACAAACTACTGGTAGAGCTACAATGCAAAATCACGTTTTTTCTGGTTTTGTAAATCAGCTTTAATGTGGTTGAACAATTTGATGCTTCCTGACCCGAGAGAGTCCAGTGTACAGTGCGGACTCGCCAGTCCAGCAGACAGAAGCTTCACTCCTGAATCTTGCAGGTTGTTGTTACTTAGGTCCAGCTCTCTCAGACTATTAGACAGGGAGCTGAGAACTGCAGCCAGAGCTTCACAGCCTCTCTCTGAGATATTGCAGCCAGTGAGTCTGATGGGCAAACACACAAACGGAATCTGAATTTATATGTAATTACCACTAATACGTTAGAGGGAAAATACCATTAAATGGTACATTTTACTCCACACAAAGTGGTATGATGTGTGCACAAGATTTTTCTTACTTCATTCCACTGTTTTGTTAAATTTTTATACACAAGGTACAGTACTGTGCAAAAGTCTTGAACCATCCCTCATTTCTTTGAAGTTTGCTTCCAAGGAACCAGACTTTTTAAAGTGGTCTTGAGCAATAGTTCCCCAGGCTTTCAAAAGGTCATTCGAATGTTTTCTTTGGACATTGGCTGCTTTTTCACCCATTTTCAGTCCGGTCCTTCTATCTGACCATTTTCAGAGGAATGCTTTTTTTTTGTGTTTGTTTTTTAACCCACTTAACCCTGACCTACGAATCATTCAAACACTCAGCATTAAAAAAGACATGTAACACAACGGATGAACCAGTATTGTGTCTACACATAACAGACAACTTAGCAAAGACCCATTTTTAAATGGTATTGCTCAAGACTTTTACACACTTCTGTATGAAATCATATATCAGGAAGGCAATTTGAAACAAATAAAAGAATAAACAAACTAAAGCAAATAATTTAAACCTGAGAGTTTCGAGCGCACAGGTTGGACTCTCCAGCCCAGCAGACAATTGCATCACTCCTGAATCTTGCAAGTTGTTGTCACTCAGGTCCAGCTCCTTTAGACTAGAGGACTGTGAGCTGAGA
The DNA here is from genome assembly GCA_015106775.1 of Etroplus canarensis. Taxonomy (NCBI): domain Eukaryota; kingdom Metazoa; phylum Chordata; class Actinopteri; order Cichliformes; family Cichlidae; genus Etroplus; species Etroplus canarensis. Next base: position 7,666 of record VUQH01006164.1, on the reverse strand, counting down.
ACTGAGGCCAGAGCTTCACAGCTTCTCTCTGAGAGATTACACAAACTTAGTCTGAAAAAAAAGAACGTTAAAAAAAAATTGTTATTCAGTTTTTCTGCTCCTGAAAAGAAAACTTTTTTTTCAGTGATGAGTAGCTCCACCTCTGTGTACTTACAGAGCTCTCTTTGATGCTTTGACTACTGGCAGCAGTCTCAGAAGAGCCTCCTCTGAAGCAAAGTATTGCTTCAGGTCAAACGCATCCAGATCTTCTTCCGATGATAGCACGATGAAGGCCAAAGCTGACCACTGAGCAGAAGACAGTTTATCTGGGGAAAGACTTCCTGATCTCAGGGAGTGTTGGATCTCCTCCACTAGAGAACCATCATTCATTTCATTAAGGCAGTAGAACAGATTGATGCTTTTCTCTGCAGACAGAGTTCCACTGATTTTTGTCCTAATGTACTGAACGGTTTCCTGATTGATCTGTGAGCTCCCTTCTGTCTGTCTCAGCAGCCCTCGTAGGAGTATCTGATTGGTCTGCAGTGACAGTCCTAGGAGGAAACGAAGCAACAAGTCCAGGTGTCCATTTGGACTCTGTAAAGCCTTGTCCACGGCACTCTGGTAGATGTCTGTCTCTGCAGATTCATCGCTTCTTGTTTGAGACTTCCGAGAAGTTGCATCTTCTTCCAGCAGGTTGACACCAGAGTTGATGAATGTCAGATGGACGTGAAGAGCAGCCAGAAACTCCTGAATGCTCAGATGGAGAAAGCAGAACACTCTGTCCTCATAAAGCCCTCTCTCTTCTTTAAAGATCTGTGTGAACACTCCTGAGTACACTGAGGCTGCTCTAATATCGATGCCACACTCAGTCAGGTCTGATTCATAGAAGATCACATTGCCTTTCTGCAGCTGCTCAAAAGCCAGTTTTCCCAGAGATACAATCATCTTCCTGCTCTCTGGACTCCAGTGTGGATCTGTCTCAGTTCCTCCGTCATACTTTGCCTTCTTTAATTTGAGCTGAACCACCAGAAAGTAGATGTACATTTCAGTAACAGTCGTGGGCAACGCTCTTCCCTCTCTTGTTTTCAACGTATCCTCCAGAACATTAGCAGTGATCCAGCAGAAGACTGGGATACAGCACATGATGTAGAGGCTTCTCGAGGTCTTGATGTGGGAAATTATCCTACTGGCCTGCTCTTCATCTATGAATCTCTTCCTGAAGTACTCCTCTTTCTGTGGGTCGGTGAACCCTCTGACCTCTGTCACAATGTTGACGCATTCAGGGGGGATCTGACTGGCTGCTGCAGGTCTTGTCGTTATCCAGAGGTGGGCAGAGGGAAGCAGTTTTCCTCTGATGAGGTTTATCAGCAGCACATCCACTGAGGCAGACTCTGTAACATCTGTTAGGATCTTAGCATTGTGGAAGTCCAGAGAGAGTCGACACTCATCCAGACCGTCAAAGATGAACACAACGCGGAAGTCTTCAAACCTGCAGATTCCTGCTTCTTTGATTTCACTAAAGAAGTGATGAACAAGTTCCACCAAGCTTAACTTTTTCTCTATCACATTGAGCTCTCTGAAAGTGAATGGAAATGTGAAGTGGATGTCCTGGTTGGCTTTGTCTTCGGCCCAGTCCAGAGCAAACTTGTGTGTTAAGACTGTTTTCCCGATGCCAGCCACTCCCTTTGTCATCACTGTTCTGACTGGTTCAGCTCTTCCAGGTGAGGCTTTAAAAATGTCTTCTTGTTTGATAGTTGTTTCTGTTCTCCCTGGTTTCCTGGATGCTGTCTCAATCTGCCTGACCTCATGTTCGTCACTGATCGCTCCAGTCCCTCCTTCTGTGATGTAGAGCTCTGTGTAGATCTTATTCAAAAGAGTTGGCTTTCCTGCTTTAGCAACCCCCTCAAACACATACTGGAACTTCTTCTTCAGGTTGGATTTAAGTTTACGTTGACAATTTCCAGCAGGAATCCCTAAATGAGCACAATATTACAAAATTAGCTTAATGATTAAATTTAACAATTTTGTTATACTAAAGAATTCATAAAATAATGCTTTAAAACAGAAACAAAACAATTATTTAGGTGTAAGTGTAATGTGTAAGAAGGAGGTCAAGGATACAGGCGCATAAAATTGGCTTCCTCTGAAGGGTAGCTCTACCTTGGTGACAGGGTGAGGAGTTTGGTCATCAGTGAGGGGCTCAGAGTAGAGCCAGTTAAAGTGGTTAGAGCGTCTGACCAGGATGCCTCCCAGGCACCTCCCTGTATGAGGTGTTTTGGGCATGTCCACCTAGGAGAAGGCCCCAGGCTAGGACACCCTGGAGGGATTATATCCCTCTGCTTGCTTGGGAACACCTTGGTGTTCCCCAGGAAGACCTGGAGGAGGTGTCAGGAGAGAGGGAGGTCTGGGTGTCTGCTTAGGCTGGTTTCCCTGTGACACAAACCTGGATAAGTGGCAAAAGAAAATGGATGGATGGAAGTAATGTGTGGTGCCCAATACTTTTATCAGTTCATTTGGAAGTATCCAGGGGGGCTAAGATAGTTCTGCCTCTTGTGTAACATTTCTGGGGTCAGGACTGTAAAACTTGGTTTATGTCTATCGTTGTCACCCTTATGAATGCTGGAGCGTACCAAAAGTTCAATTCAATTTTATTTATATAGTGCCAATTCACAACAAAAGTCGCCTCGACGCGCTTCACACTGTAGGGTAAAGATACTACAGTGTTAAAGGGAAAACCCCAACAATCCGATGTGGCATCACGACTCCAGGCACAGGCCACGCTTTGGTGTCATTTCAGCTCGTCTTGCGCCTCTTAATTTTTGTAACCTGGTACATGTGGCACACCCAGTGCCAACCAAGTTAAAGACACATTTTTAAGACTGTGTTGGTTTTTACTGCCATTTCAGTGATATATCAGTACAGGGGCTCTGAAAGTCTCGGGTTATACACAGAGCAATGCTGCAACAGTGTGAAAAGAAGAGACTTTCTGAAGAGAATTGTGAAAAAAATGCAATTCATTTCTTCCTGTTCTGACTTCTTTTTTTCCCCATTTTAACTTTTATTCCTGTACCACCACTGATATGGAGGTCTTTCTGAGTGGCAACACCTATTGTTTAGGAGAAAACTGCACCCTCAACACCAGTGTAAATGGTGATGGGGCTGTGGTGGTATCATACAGTAGTTGGCCCACAAAACAACCATAAACCTTAAGCATACCTGGATCAGTTGAAACAGGCACCAGAGCCCTATACTACAAACCCCGTTCAACACACCCAGAATCTCTTTCTGTCATCTGGCTTTACTTTAATCTAATACTGGTGCTCAGGATAAGCAGTCACATGAATGTGTTTATCAATTTGATAAGTTAACCCAGCGTTTTTCAATCCAGTTACGAGCACGTTCACGTGAAAGCACAGATAATTCTCCTGGGAGCACAGCGGCTGATTTTACTAAATAACATAAAGCTAACACATAAGAAAAATATGAAGAGGTTACACATACAATACAGACTGAAATCACTACAGCTGCTGCAGATGAAACAGCAGTATGAGTGTCTGTAACAGCAAAAGTGCTGAATGAATTCTTGACATTTCTTTAAGTAGTCTTCAGGAAAAATTGACAAGGTCCCCAACACCACGGGCTGAAATGTAGCTCCAAACCATGACAGAGCCTCCACCATGTTTTACACCTGGCTGTAGACACTCACAGTTGTACCTCTCACCTGACCACCTTGATGCATACTGATGACAATTTGAACCAAAAACTTCACATTTAGATTCATCACTCCACAACAACTGTTGCCACTGATTTTCAGTCCAGTTCTTTCTAAATTTGACATACCTCAGCCTTTTCTCCCCAGTTTCTCTTCTTTAAGAATGGCTTGTTTGCAGCCACAGTTTCAGAGATCAGCTGAAGGTGCCAGATGTACCAATGAGGGAATCACCTTTTTGGGGCGAAAATTCTATTTTATACCTGTCAAACTGTTATCGTTGGTATTTTTCTTAGATCCCACTATGGAAAATGGAACAAATGATTTTTTTGTGACAGGCTGCTATTAACAAAGTGCTCAAAGATACAGTTTAATAGTTTTTGGTAAGTTGTCTGTCATGGATAGACACACCAATGGTTCATTTGCTTGTGTTTGTGCCTTTTTATGCTTCATAGTGTTAAGTGGCTTAACAAACAAAAAACATCACTCTGAAAATGGTCAGGTATGAGAACTGGACTGAAAATGAGTTGAAAAAAAAAAACAGCCAATTTCCAAAGTAAAACTTTAAAAGGCCGTCATACAGCCTGGAGAACTATTGCTCAAGACCAAGTCTGACTCCTTGGAAGATAAATATAAAGAAATTAGGAGTAGCTCAAGACTTTTCCACAGTACTTGTTGGAGTATCCTCCCACAGTGTAATTGTGCAGATGAGATATTTTTTAACTAGCCCTCCTTGTAAATTCTCTACTTAATATTAATCATATTAAGACAAATCTTCTTACTACTCTGCAGACAGTCAGCCAGCTCCTCCTGCTTCATGCTCCTCAGGAAGTGTAGCACAATCTTCAGAAATGCCTCTTCGCTTCCCTTTCTCTGCTCTTTATCCTCATCCCCCAGCACCGCCTCATTCTCCCTCTGGCTCATCGTGCATTCCGGGTAGCCTGGACTCAGGACCCTAACGATCTTCTTCAGCTCATTCTTCACAAAAGTGGCAATATTGTCCTCCAGCAGCTGAAACAGAATACGATAGGAATGACAATCAGAAATCAGACTGACTGACAATCCACAGGTTTAAAAAGTGCAGCCTGAACATGACTAAAAAGTTCTTTTATTTGTACAAACCGTGAATATGTCGTTCAGGTGTGACTGCTGGGCAGACTGACCACTGGGGACCTCTGAGTTCTCCTTACCAGCTCTGTGGAGGAATCATTAAGAATTAGCTCCCATTTCATCCACTGACATAGAGAAGAATACAGGATAAAAGTTCATTTACCTTCTGAGGTCAAAGTCATCACAGGTGATAGCCCTAACCCTCACCCTGGAGGAAGGCAAAACTGTTTTTTGATATGCGTTAATTGGAAAGCTCATTTTCTTTTCTCCTTAATTGCCAAGACTTAAGAGAACAATTTAATTTAACAAAAAAACCCTGCATATTCTGATTGCCTAGAGTTAGAGTGAAGGTTAGGGCCATCACTGATGATGACTTTGACTTCAGAGGGTTAAGTTAAGGATCTAAATACATTTTTCACTGCCATTATTCAATACAAAATGACGTTGGGTGACACTAACCCTGGAACATCTTAGTTTTCAGTTAGAATCCAGGTGTTTCATTCTGTCCCATTGCCACAGGTGTATAAAAGCAAGTACCTAACCATGCAGTCGGCCTTTAAAACATTTGTGAAAAAATAAGTCATTCTAAAGAGCTCACTAAATTTGAGTGTGGTACTGTAATAGGATGTCACCTCTGCAACAAGTCCAGTCGGTGAAGTTTCTTCCCTCCTGCGTATTCCAAGAAAAACTGTACGTGGTATTATTGCTCAGAGGGAGCATTAAGGAGTCAACTCAGGCACAAAGTGGCAGATCATGTAAAGCTGCTGAGATGCATAGTGCATAAAAGTCACCGACACTCTGCTGACTCAACTGCAGAGGTCCAAATCTCCTCTGGCATTAACATCAGCACTAAAACTGTGCACCGGGAGCTTCATGGCAAGGGTTTCCATGGCCGACTCGCTGGTTGCAAGCCTAACATCACCAAGCACAATGCCAAGCATTGCATGGAGTGATGTTCAGCACAGTGAGACTGGATGCTGGAGCCATGGGAATATGTTCTGTGGAGGAACAAATCAGAGTTCTCCATTTGGGATCCCGATGGATGAGTCTGGGTTTGGTGATTGCCAGGAGAACGTTACCTGTCTGACTGCACTGTGCCAACTGTAAAGTTTGGTGGAGGACGATTATGTTCTGAGGTTGTTTTTCTGGGGTTAGCCAGGGCCCCTTAGTTACACTGAAGGGAGATCTTAACGCTACAGCTTAACAAGACATTTTGGCCAATTCTATGCTTCCAACTTTGTGGGAACAGTTCGGGGAAAACCCTTGTCTGTTTAGCATGACTGTGCCCCAGTGCACAAAGCAAGGTCCATAAAGGCATGGTTGGATAAGTTTGGGGTGAAAGAACTTGGCTGGCCCACGTAAAGCCCTGACCTCAACCCACATCCAACACATTTGGGATGAACAAGAACAGAGATTGTGAGCCAGGCCCTCTCATCCAACAGAGGTGAGTGTCTGACCTCACAAATGCTCTTCTGGGTGAAAAGGCACAATTCCCACGGACAAACTCCAAAATATTGCAGAAAGCCTTCCCAGAATAATGGAACCTTAGGGGTGACCAACTCCATATTAAGGCCTATGGATTTAGAATGGGATGTCAAAAAAACTGATTAAGATACAACATTTAGACACATATTACCTCTCTCCAGGAGAAGTGTGCCCTTCTTTAAACTCCAAAATAATATTCTTTGACTGATCACTTTTAAGGGACACACAGCTCTGTTCAGGTCCAGCAGAATCTGGTCTCTGATGGATCCTGATAGAAAAGAAAGACTTATGATTGTATCGAAGCTAAGAAAAAAAAAAATCAAAAAAGGCTCCTTGATGAAAACATTAGAAAATATATTTACAAGTCAAACTAGATGAAACTGATAAATCTAAAATTGTAGACAATCATGAGTAGTTAGAGATGTTCAACTCACCTCTGAGCTTTGGTTTCAGCGGGAGGGACTCCCTCCTCTCTGTCCTTACACTGATCCATGCTGCTAAAATTCACATCCACTTCAGTTTATATCCACTTTTGACCTTCATCTGCAGAGGAAACACAAGTAATTCATTTCACATAATCACTTCTTGCTTTGAGATTAAGAAACGCAGACTCAGCTGCTGGAGATCATAACAAAGGACTAAACAGGAGAAGGGAGTTTGGTTAAGGGTGCAACGACTTTGCTTTAATCCTTAATAAACCTCCGAAAAAAGCTGGCAAAGCCAAGAAAGCGCTGCAACTGTTTGCGAGGGGTAGGTGTCGGGTGGCTGATTACAGCTTGGATCTCAGCAGGGTCCGTCTTCACCTGCCCACTCTCTACAATGCAGCCCAACAAGGAAACTTATTCATACTTTCAAGCAACCTTTGAAGCACTTTCCGGACATGTATGGTAATGTTCAGCTGGTGTTTTGGAGAGGATAAGAATGGCATCAGCTAAACAAAGACAAAGTGATTTAAATCGTTTCTGAGCATTTCTGTCATTCACTAGGGCTTGGAAAACTGCTGGTGTGTTCGCTGGTGATCCCAAACTAAATCACTTGACTTAGCAAGACGCAGCATCGCTGAGTCTCTGTTTGAACATGTGTGTGGACTTCAAACTATATACCAGTGATGACAGGCCAAGTAAAACTAGACTTATAAATAATTTACACCATATTTTTTTTTCAGCATTTGGTGCAGGAAGAAACAGTAACACTGGTTAAAAGCCAGGAGATAGCGACAGCGAGTTTTGAGGGTTGAGGGATTTGTGACAATTAGCGTATTTGGGGTGTATACAGTTAAAACCAGAAGTTTCAATACACTGTGTAAAAAGACACAAACATTTTTTCTCACTGTCTGAAATTAAATCAGACTAAACTTCTCCTGTTTTAGGTCAGTTAGGATTC
>VUQH01006159.1:0-10438 GCA_015106775.1 Etroplus canarensis | reverse complement strand
ATTAAAAAAAAAAAAAAAAAAAAATCCAACTTTACAGACACCCCCTATAAAAGGGCGTGGGATTGTTTAAAGATGCGGGGCATGATGGGGCGGGGCTTTAAGCTTATTTCACTCTGAGTGCGAATAGGGGAGGCTTTTTGGGGATTTTTTTTGACAGGTGGGGCGCTTACGGACTCATGGAGAAAACCTTTCTTCATAAACAATGTAAAACCACATGAGAAAACTACGGGGGGGGTAACAGCTAACTGGTTTAGCTAATCACATGGAGCAGAAGGGGAGGCAAGGGGGATCCTTGCGTCACCTCTTGTGCCGTGTGATGATGTGCACAGCTAGCAGACAGGGCTACAAAAACAGGGAAAGGCAGTCGAACACAGATAACTCTCTAAGAGCAGTGCATCCTGGGAAGGACGCCATCACTCCTCCTTCTGTAGTGCTCCGTCTGACGGGCAGTCGTCAAGGCAACAGGGGGCCTCCACTTCCACCCCCTCTGATTGGTTGTCTCTGCTGGCTAAGGCACACGGGATTGGCTGGGCCAGGGGGGCCAGGTCCAAGGGCTGGCCGATGGCGGAGGCTGTTGAGCTGCCGTTCAGCTGCTGAGAGGCAACCTCTGGCGTGGAGCCCACCTCCTCTGAGGGCTTTGGGGGACTGCTGGATGGGGGGGATGACGACGTCTAGGGGGAAGAGAGTCAGACAGGATTTCAACAGAACAGCAGGAGGTACAACAACAAGCAGGAATGTGACAAAGTCAGAATTTCAGGCTGTTATGTTGTTCATCTACGACACCGAAATATGAGCATGCAGAGGTTTTAAGTGAAGGCTCGTCAGCCGTCATACCTGTGTTCTGTTGGCAGTTGCCTTTTTCCCTCCCCTTACTTTTGCTGGAGTCTCTTTACCCCTCCTGTGATGAAGAAACAAAGATATTTTAAAAAGTGCTTCTCTAACTTAACATCGCACTCCTTTCAGTTGGGCTGCAATGCATCTAGTAGGTGGGGCTTGTGTAACATCGACTGCACACGTTTTCATTTTTAATGCTGTATTTTTCAAGTTAGAGATGCAATGACTGATGTGCAATTCTGCACTGACTGCAACTGCCTGGTTTCCATCTGCCTCAGATACATTCATTTCTGTGCCAATCTGCTGAAACTTTACCTTCACTTGTTTAGACATGTATCTAAACCCTGCTGCAAGGTAAACCACATCAACTGAGATTCTTCTGTGAGGTAGCAATACGCTGTGTAAACCACTGAATCAGTATAATTATAGGCTTTAACTGTTGATGAGTGAGTGGATTTATGATTCTTTTTTAAATCTCCACCTGTAGGTATGTCATAATTGTAAACCCTTAGGAAGTGCTATGCCACAGTCTAACGTGCACCTTCCTGAAAACGCAACTCTTAATCATGCTGACGCAGCCCACAACTGCGATGGCCCGTTCAGTACTGTCGTTTTCTCAAACATTTCTGGCTACTTGTCTGTCGCCATTTTTCAAGTAGACTGGAAGTGAATGGATTAACTCAATGAAAGAAGCTCCAACACTGAAGAGTGTTTTGGCAGTGAAATTGCAGAGTAATGGAAGGTAAACCACACACAAGTATAAATGCTGGCAATGGCATTAGCTACTTGTATATTCTACATTGTAGGCTCCACAGACACTATTTGGGTAAAAGTAGTTAATTATTAAATGTAAGTGTTTCATTCAGTCCCATTGCTACAGGTGTATTAATCTCAGCCATGAAGTGAAGACCACTGGTGAGGTTGCTGAGTGCTGAGGCGCACAGAGTGTTAAAGTTGGCAGCACTCTGCCGTCTCAGCAAGTGCAGCATTCCAAACCTCCACTGGCATTAACATCCTGGCACACAGATTTGCTGCACTGGGAGCTTCAGGGCCTGTGTCTCCTTGGCCGAGCAGCTGCATGCAAGCCTTACATCACCAAGCACAATGCCAAGGGATGGATGAAGTTGTATATAGAATGCCACAGCAGTGGAAATATACTCTGCGGAATGTTGAATCAAGCTTCTCTATCTGGCAGTCTGATGGATGAGCCCAGGTTTGGCAAAGGGAATGTTACCCACCTGACTGTACTGTGCCAACTTAGTTTGGTTTAGGAGGGATAATGCTATGTGGTTGTTTTCTGGGATCAGCCTGGGTCCCATATAGCGTAGATTCACAGCAGTAGTACACTTTACGCTATAGGGATGTTCCTGGAAACTAACTTACTAATCCTTCAAATTGGAAGGAAAACAAGGAGCAGTAAAGTAGTAGGACTTAGACTTCTCATTGCAAGAAACTTTATGCGAGTGAGTTAGGGGTACACTAGTGCTGTCAATAACCAGAAAGAAAAAAGACAAATTAACAAATAACAGGCTGAAAAGGACCTCAGAATTCTGCATATGCAAACAAAACCTTAACAGCCTTGACAAGACTGGAAGTGTTTATCCAAAATTTGCAATGTTTTAATTTTACCTGAAAAATCCAAGTGGCACTCACCCTTTCCCAGCTCCCACTGACACCACCTGCATGTTCAAGCCCCCTCTCCCGCGGACTGGTTTGTTTCCAGCCCACTGGCCAACCACCATGCCAGCTATTTCTAGTTTCCCTCCCTGAGGTGGGATGGACTGAATGCCTGCAAGAAAAAAAATACCATCAAGTCAATCCACTAAAACAAACTAACTGGGTTTCACTGTTATAATCCATATTAAGTGCATATAATATGGAGCTTTTATCTTTATAGTACCATTTTGTCCAGTTAATAGAAGAGAAATGCGCATTCCATTTTACACTAACAGGAAATTGTGCAAGACCAGTCTGAAATCTTCCCCCACTCTCATTAAACTTTAAACCTTTTCTGCGTTGTTTCAAATTAAATTGTATCTGGGACTACTAGACAAGTTCCTGCTTGGAAAAGGGGACCTATTCTGCTTTTCTTTTTTCCTCTTACACATATAGCGTTGGCATCATATTGATCATAGCCAAAATGTTAAAAAAAAAAAAAAAATGGAAGTGTGTAAAATACCTTTGAGTCCAAATCTCAGGCTTCAGACTGCTCTAAATGCTCATTTTCAAATGCTTTTTCTACTCTTGGCTATATTTGATGGCAATGAGACGTAATATTCCTGATATGGACATCTCAGGCATGAAGCTCAAATGTTCTGTTTGTGAGGGGCAAACAATGAGAAGAAAGCTGGCTTAAAATAAGTGGGGAAAGGGGCTATATCAGCATGTTCCAGACAGTGGATAAACTAAAGAGGAGCACCTAGATAAATAAGGATTATTTTGATCTATGACTCGTGCAAAGCTACTCCAGAGTCCAAGAAAAAAATATGGAGCTGTGTGATTTAAACACTACTTTAGCTGCTTTTAATAGTTATAATTTTTAACCCATTCTGTGTATTCTGAGATTGCTGTGTGCTTCTTTTACATTTTATCTTAATGCATTATGACTTATGTACAGGAGTTTGCGTTACTGAAAAGTACTAAATAAACTTGCCTTGCTACGCAAACGCAACTAGAGTACTATAAAGTGTACCTAAAGCGACAGCAAAGAGGTTCCCAGGTTTTAAATTACAAACTATCAAAATGAAAGCACTTTTATTACCAGCCATAACTAATTTATTAATTTCAAGGGTAAATCATGGTTTTAAAGGCCTATAAAGTGACAACAAGTCTTAAAGCTTATTAAAAAAGACTCTTAGAATGCATTCTGGTCATTTAAACCTGTGGGACTGCAGGATGATATCAGTGTGAACAGAGAGAAATTTAGCCTTAAAGCATTTGCAAAGAAATAAGAGTCTCCATACCCGGGAAGGCTCTGGGTCTGTGCTGGGCCGGGTGATGTGGATGATGCGGGTGATGATGTGGGGGCATGCCGCCCATGGGACGAGGTGGGTAGAGAGGAGGCATGGGGTAGAAAGGGGGCACCATGGCAGGGGGCAGGAAGGCGGGAGGTGGAAGAGGCGGGGGAGGAGGAGGAGGGCGGGACAGGTTGATGCCCTCGAGGATCGCCTGACGCATCTTCTCCACCTTGGACACCAGCTCCTCCTGCAGAACAGAAACAGTTACCGACAACAAGACAAGACACAGGCACTGAATAGACCACAGCTTCCTTCCATGTATAGTTTTATCAAAAGTAACACTGACATAAAAACAGAGTGCAACGGCATCACTTTTACATTATTCAAAAAAAAAAAAAAGTTAACATTAACGTAAGAAATTGAGAATAAACCTCTTACCACACAGAATCATGACATTCAGCAGGCTACTTTCTACACTTAGAGGCAAACTGAGTGAAAAAAAATAAATACTGCAAATAAAACAGTCAGAAATGCACTTGCAGTACTACATATACACTCACTGACCACTTCAACAGGTACACCGTTCAACTGCTCATTAATGCAAATATTTAATCAGCCCAAGATTTCAGCAACTCAATGCATTCAGGCATGTAGACACAGTCAAGACAACCTGAAGTTCAAACCAGCATCAGAAAGGGGAAGAAAGGTAGGTAAAAGGACTTTAAAGAGGAGCTGATACAGTTACATTAATAATTTCAAATGCAATCTTTTATACATGTCTAATCTGCAATCATTTCAACTGCGTGGATGAATAAATGAATATGCCTCTGCATTTTAATATGTTAGAAAAGAGGGGGCAGAATTTTTTACTAAACAGCTTAAATCATGTTTGTGAATCTTCTACTTTGCCTGCTGCTTTCTTTTCTCTTTAAAGCTTTTTATCCCAGGTTTGTTTGCTTTCTCCTGTACTAATGTTCCATGCTACCGTTTTAATGGCTACTTTAAAAAGGTAGCCATGGGACAACCGTCTGAAACTTGAGTAACATGGCCACATTTACAGAGATGGTGATTAATGTGTACTGCCCCTGGAAAAATAAACCGAGTGACCAGTCCTCACCATGGTCACCAATTAAGGCTTCAACAGGCAAAAACAGGTTTTAAAAACCTTCAATAACCCAGAGTCTGAACAGTCTAATTTTTAATAGAAGAATTTTAATCAAATGCTACTCTCTCTTTAGGCAATAAAAAATGTGAGTGTTCTGTGGCTTATTACGTAAATGTAGAAACAGTCACATTAAAAGACGCCCATAACTGAAGGACAAAAAGCCTTCATTTTGAGATAAATGAAATCAACAAAATTCAAGTTCTGTGGGGCTTTTTAGTTTTTATTTTCATGTTTTAATTGAGTTTAATTTTGATGGATGTGCACGACTAGATGTCTAAAGGTTGCGTTCCTCACTAGTTAACAACTGAAATACTAGTGGGCTCAAATGATTATATTTTTATCATATACGTCCTCAGCTCACTGCCAACATGTTAGGCAGCCACCTGCCACTAGCTGACAGCACTGTCTTCCCATCTCTGTGTGACAATTTTTTTTTAACAGATAAAAACCCCAACCCATTTTTCCCGTGGGGACTTCATAAGTTAAGGCCAAGCATAAAGCTTTATAGGGAACATTTAAAGTGTTCGTTACATCCATGACACCACGTGTCCTTATGGGTTAAACAAGCAAGGTGAAAGTAACAGAGGACAGCTCTGCTAATCAGTGTGGTTCTGCAGTATTCTCATCTAGTAAATGTGCGGCTGTGTCAAAGTAAACTGGGATATGAAAACCAGTGCCATGCATTGGACACTAATTTGCAATGGAATGATGCTGGAACTGCTAACATTAGCCGCACTTGCCAATTTAAATGCTCTGTTTGGCAAGTGTGGCTAATGTTAGCAGAATTATTTTACTTCATTTTTTAGAGTTGTGCAAGTACAACATATTGGTTTCACTTTCTTTTACTAATGTCTAGTTTATTTCAGTTAGATGACATGTTTAGTCACATGTAGCTTTTAGTTTAGTTAGTATAATAATCCTTACCAACCAGATCACCATAGTTAACAATTTCACTACTTTTTATGCATTTCACCGCCTTCTATAATTTTTTTTTATAGCATATGTACACTCAACCCGGGTTCAAGTACCAGGTTGGACCATCTTTTGCCAACAGAACTGCCTTAATTCTTCATTGCATAGATTCAGCAAAATTTTGGTCCATATTGACATGAAAGCTTCATGCAGTTTCTGCAGATTTGTCAGCAGCACATCCCTGATATGAATATCTCATCCCACCTCATCCCAAAGGTGCTCTACTGAACTGGGATGTGAAGACTGGCGGCCGTTTGAGTAGACACTCACTGTCATGTTCAAAAAACCAGCTTGGGGTGATCCCAGTTTTGTGACATGGCACTTTATCCTACTGGAAGCAGCCATCAGAACATGTGTACAGTGTGGTCATAAAGCGATGGACATACAAGCAACAGTACTCAGGTAGGCTGTAATGTTTAAACAATGCTCAACTTGTACCAAGTGGGTCCAAAGTGTGCCAAGAAAAAATCCTCCACACCATTACATGACCAGCAGCAGCCCAAACAGTTGACAGAGGACAGGATGGATCCATGCGATAATGTTGTTTACACCAAGTTCTAAATCTACCATCCAATGTTGCAGCAAAAATCGAGACTGATCAGACCAGGCACATTTCTCCTGTCTCTTCAAAGTCATTTAAAATCACCTTTCTTCATCATTCTGATGCTTGGTTTGAACTTCAGGAGGCCATCTTGACCACGTCTAGATGCCTAAATACACTGAGATGCTGCCATGTGATTGGCTGATCAGATATTGCCATTAAGCACTTAAAGTACACCTAATGAAGTGGCTGGTGCCTTCCATATTAAGCATTTCACAGTGTGCATGTATAACCAGTGTGACAGTGTAAACGTCTTGAATCCATATTGTGCATCAAAGGTTCAACTTCCCAGGACTGAAGTTCGACTATAAAAATAACGTTAGCTAAATTAATAATTTCTTTAAATTTTTTAAATGCTACATTTAAAAGCTCATTTACACACAGAGCTGTAATGCGACAAAAACATGCACATTGCTGTTCTTTTAGCATTACAAACTAGCTCCGCTTCGTACCTGCCCCTCACACATGTCCAGCAGGGCAGCCCGGTCACGGGCAGCTCGGGCCAGTTTGCTCTGGAACAGTTTGCCGTCAAAGAAGCCCCATGGGCAGCAGTGTTCCCACGGCAACGGCTGGCCACAGACATCATTGATGAACAGCGCTGTGTCAACGCCGGCCATAAAGAGAGCAGCCAGCTGCACACCGCGGGCATCCACCTTCTCCACCTGACAACCAGCGCACAAATGAAAAATGACAGTATTCATGAACTGGAAACAGAAACAAGCAGCAGAGAAGATAGAAGAGGTGACAGTGCAGAAGAGCTGTGAATCATGAGGTCTAGCACGTGAGCACACACAATGGAGGCATCTACTGAAGGCTTTTGCACGTCAGGGTTTTTGCACTATAGAGGAATTTTTGACTATAGAGGCTTTACCTACTCCTAAATGTGCCGACGCAGTCATTTCAGGAAGTTCACTGACACCCACATCACAGTTGATACATGTAACTTAAACGATGTAATAGTGAATCAGGACCGAGATGCCCAGCTTTACCACTTGTTCCCATGCTACGTATAACAACAGCTCAATGGTACAGCTTACACACAACGCTATTGTCAACAGAACACTAAAAGTTCTTCATGGCTGGAATCTCGTCTGCTTTTTCCAACTATTCTGTTTGGGTTTATTGTGACATTTTCATCTTGATCAGTGTGTCAGTTCTTGCTACATTCCTACTGGTAGATGTAGCTGCAGACCCTGATGGTCATCTCAACAGACAGTTTATGCTCGCCTTTGTTGTAGACCTCCCTATTTTTGTAACCTGTTGCACGTAGTGCGGCTGGAGCTGTTAGTCTCTACATGCATTTTAAGGACATTAGAAGCACAGAGATGTTCAGCAAAAAGCTATGCAATCCGTGAGTGAAGTGGTGACATTTTTCCCCAGAGTTGTGACACCTATCCTGTAGGAGAAGACTGCAGCAAGTCAAGCGTGCATCGACCATAATAAGGCATGAAATTCTGATCACGTGCATCAATGCTCGACTCACTGGCAGTCCGAATTTCACGCCAGTGATTCTGACACTGTCTAAATTTTGTCCCAGGCTATATCTGATCACGAGACAACCAACTTTGAACCTCTCACTGTGAAATGTAGGACCACCATTTTAGAGCCAAGAGATACCACGTTCTTTCACTCTTAACCAAACCAGCTCTGAGAGGACATGCATTGGCTTTCAGCAACTCAGTTATATCAAATAGTGCCAAGAGACAATTAAGAACAGAAAACATGGAAAATATATAATGATTATCCCGTGAAATGATGGGACTCTCACCTTCAACTCCTGTAGCTGATCGGGCTCATAGAGCTGGCTGGAAACAGCTTGGGCCAGGAAGGCATCGAGCTCATGTCTCTGGAGGATCCTTCCTCCAGGCCACTGCATCATATACCTGAGAGGTACGGAAAATGAATAAAGTGCTTAATACACATTTCGTCATGAAAATACAAAGGATTTTATTTATTAATTAAGTAACAAAGGGAAAAATGGGTATTTTTTCTGATGAAACTGGGTGCAAAAATTAACATGTCAGAGAAACACAATCAGATTAAATTAAAACAGGAGGAAGACAAGAGTACAGATTTGACTGTTCAAAGAACCGGGACATGCTAAAAAGTGTTCAGTTTTAATTTTAAAGATTTTTTTGAATGTTATGCAGTGCAGAATATTTAAAAATAACCAAATCTTTACTAATGATTAAGAATGTCTTTCGTGAGTTTCTCCTGGGAGGACACAAGTAGGATTAACCTAGTCTATTTTACAATGGCTGGAGAACCTGAAGCTCCCAGGGGAAAATCTGCACAAACACAGGGAAATGCTGCACCACAGCATGAAACGATCCCACACAAAATAAGCACTCAAAGCCAGTGAGTTCTTCCACTTAATGTTTGAAATGCACACCAGTAGCAGTAAAACGATGATTGGCCAGTGAATTTCATCTTGTAACTTTAATTTCTAGAGTCTGGTTGTTATAAATGTTCCTCCCTGCTGTCACTGTGTCCACATCAAAAAGGTCCCAGACTGCCTACATGCTTCAGTAATCATACACAAAGCAGTAACTACCCTGAGATGACTTTTTAATTTTACTTTGATGCATGTTTAATATTACAATCAATATCCACATATAACAATAAAAGTTTAAAATAATGAGCACAGTACATAATTTTGTCGATATCACACACAGGGAAAAACAATCTGAGGGCTGGAACTGGCCCGTGGACCATCTCAAAGTCCTAAATGGAAACCTAAACAATCCCCTAAAAATCAATCAAAGCTGTATCTTGTGCATAAAATGTATTTGTGTGCATGAGAAAGACTGCAACTAATTTTCTCTTAAATACAGTCATTAATTATACTTGTACACATTCTGACAATAAGTGACAGCAAATATCAGCTGTCTCATCCCAAGGACAGACTCAAATTCTACCATCTTGATCTGTAGTTTGACAGCAGATGAGAGTCTCTGGGAACTGCCATCGCAGTGACTTAATCAGCTCACTAATAGGGTAATACAAGAGGGCAACAAACAGTGCGCCAAGGAAATATCCTCCACAGCATTACACCACCAGGAACAGCTCTAACTGTTGATAAAACGCAGGATGGGTCAATGCTTTCATGTTGCTTACGTCAATTTCTGATAATACTATCCAAATGTAGCTACAGAAATCAAAGCTTAGACCAGGCAATGGATTTCCAATTTTCCTGCTGTCTCAGTTTCCAGACCTTTGCTGATAAGAGTGACACCCGGTGTGGTCTTCTGCTGCTATAGCCCTTCTGCTTCAAGTGCCATGTGTTGTGGGTTCAGAGATGTTCTTCTGCATCCGTTCATTGTAATGACTGGTTATTTGCAAAGCAATATGGGAATTCTAATGTGTTATCAACAAGACATTTAGGCCCAGAAAACTGCAGCTCACTGGATATTTTCTTTTTTTTTGGACAGTTTTCTGTAAACTGTAGAAATGGTTGTGTGTGGAAAATTAGATTAGATTACTTTATTGTCATTTCAACTACATATAAATACACAGTGAAATGATATAGCGTTCCCCCAGGACCTGGTGCCCCATACAAGGGTAGCGCCAACCGGCCAGGGCCCACCTCCGGCCCAACACAACACCCCGCCCGCAATGTCCTCTTTCCCGGCCACCGGCATCAGGCGACGCCGAGGACTGAAGTCCCAGTCCACACAGCAAGCCAAGATCAGAGTTTGCAGAAACTGTTAATCCGCAGCATCAGTCCTGCAACGATACTCCCCGCAGAAACCAAAAACTTTGGTTCCCGGACGCTGCCCGGCAGTTCATACAACGCCGCTGGATCGTCAGTTAGCGATCATGAAAAACAACGCCGCCCGATCGCCAGTTAGTCTCGTGCGTGGACGGAGCTACAACGGCGTCTGGTCGTCCTCGAACCTCCGACTTACG
>VUQH01006153.1:0-10063 GCA_015106775.1 Etroplus canarensis | reverse complement strand
CAGGGACAAAGACCCTAATTTTTGGAGACATATCCTATGGTCTGATGAAACTAAAGCGGAACTGTTTGGCCATAAAGACCATCGTTACATTTGGAGGAAGAAGGGGGAAGCTTGTAAACCTGAGAACACCATCCCAGCTGTGAAGTATGGGGGTGACAGCATCACGTTGTGGGGCTGTTTTGCCAGAGAAGGAACTGGTGAACTTCATAAAATGGATGGCATCATGAAGAAAGAACATTATGTGGAAATACTGAAGCTTGAGAACAAACAGGTCTTCCAAATAGACAATGGCCCTAAGCATACTGCCAAAATAGTCACAAAGTGGCTTAAGGACAACAAAGTCAATGTTTTGGAGTGGCAATCACAAAGCCCTGATCTCAATCCCGTAGAAAATTTGTGTGCAGAACTGAAAAGGGCATGTGTGAGCAAGGCAGCCTACAAACCTGACTCAACTACGCCAGTTCTGTTAGGAGGAATGGACCAGAACTCCAGCAAACTATTGTAAGAAGCTTGTGGAAGGATATCCAAAATGCTTGACCCAAGTCAAGAAGTTTAAAGGCAATGCTACCAAATACTAAGGGAATGTATGTAAACTTCTGACTTTGAAGAAATTAATAAAAATCTCTCTGAAATATTTTCTCATTATTGCGACATTTAGCAAATAGAAATCATTTTGGCAATCCCAAAACAGGAGAAGTTTAGTCTGATGTAACTTCAGACAGTGAGAAAAAAAAAGTCTCTTTTACACAGTGTATGTAAACTTCTGGTTTCAACTGTAACTTCGGCAGTGTAGAAAGATAAGAGATACTTTTTAGTCCCCTGTTATGTAAGAATCAATCCATCTTGCTTGGCCGAGCATTTGTCCCAGTCTCTAAAATGTACCTTCAGCTGCTCCCTTGTATTCTCCCACACTGGATTAATCTGTATTGGTAATTTGGCAGAGGTTTTACATTGGATGAGCTTCCTGACACAACCCTCCATGGTGAGAGGGGCTTGTGTCCTCACCTGGAATCGAACCAGGAACCTTTCGCTTGCAAGGAGAATGTGTAAATCACTACAGTACAGGGGGGTCTCTAAAATGTTAAATACAAGGAATTACCAAAGAAAGTTGCTCTTTTAATGTAGCAACTGGCCACCATTTTTTTCCCAGTCAAACATTCAAGTCTAGATACCAAAAATATGAGGTCAAAGTGCCTGTTTTTAACCATAAGATATTGATTTTCAATAATCAAGAAGAAATTAAAGTTAGGGATGGAAACTAAGAATCGTTTCCAAATTGGCCAATCCATTTGAATCATAAGCCACAAAGCTCTTTGTGTCCCCTTATCATTGCTGGGAAGAGTTTTTTTTTTTTTTGTCTGAAAGCTGCATGCTACTTAAAGAGAAACATTTATTGGTAAAGAATCAGACCTATAAGCAGAATAATTGATGACACCATTGGTATTAATAAAACCTCATACATGCCTTATTTAGTGTAAAGGTGATGTATTTCACTTAAAAGTTCTTTTTTCATTTACAAGCTGTTTTATTTAAGTTCTGGGAAAAAATACAAAGGCTTAACATGAGATGTTAGACAGGGGAAAGCCAACAAAAGTGAGTCCAGCCAACAGGCCAGTTTTATCATAGCAGTTTCCACCTCTTTCTCCGCTGTCTGAAGAAGAAAGAGATTCCTGGATGATTGCATGCAGGAATGACTGACAGACAAGACAGAGACCCAGCCCCATTGTTCCTGCCAGCTAAATATCTGCTGATGACGGCATGTCTGCTTTGCAAGAAGCTGTCCGCCTTTTCTAAGAGGCCCCATCACCATACAAACAACACATGTTCAATTTTAATGAAAGATAATCCAAGAAATCTTCAAACACTTCCGTAAAGCTGATAAACACACACATCTGCACTCTGTCAGTGTCTCTATAACTTGTCTAATAACCTTCCATAAACCTTTTAAGCCCCCGCCTGCGACAGTCATGCAAGGAAAACAGTCTACCACATATTGTGGAAATTGGGGAATAAGAAAGCAGCGGCCTGGGATGTAATTATCAGATTTATTTGCTGCATGTGTTGGTACAGTATCTTCAATGGTGTGTGGTAATCCATCTTTCATTAAGGGACCAGATGTTACATAATTAAACCAAATAAACTTCACTCCTCAGAGAAAGCTACTAAAAGAGTGTGTTAAAAAAACAAAACCAAGGCACACATAAATAAGTGCTGGTTTTTATGTGCAACTCATGGTCCACACTTGACATTATGTTTATCATATTTATTTCACCACCGTGGTTTGTGGTCAGCCCACAACACAAAAATTGAAACCGGATCAGTTATTGAGATGTATCTAATTTATTTTATACTTTTCAGATCAGGAACAGCCCTATCTGTCCTTCACACATAACTCCACAATACCACAGATGAGCTGTGAAAATTTCATTGGCCAATTAGTAAAATTAAAGTGGTTAACAGGACAATCAGCAGCCTCACATAATTGTCTAATGTACATAAACTGTACGGATAAAAGTACTGGGCCACCTACACACTACATCTACAGTAGCTTTCATGAGATCCCCTTCTAAATCCATAGGCACAGGTATGGAGTTGGTCCTTCCTTTGCAGTTATAACAGTGTCCACTCTCATTGGAAGGCTATCTTCAAAATTTTGGGGTGTGTCTATGGAATTTTTTTACCTTTCATGCAGAGGAGCATTGCCATTGCTCCAGAGTTCAGTGGCAGTGTGCTTTACACCACTCCATCTGATGCTTGGTAATGAAAAGCTTGCATGCCGCTGCTCACCTATGGAAGCCTCATGCCATAAAGCGCCTGGAGCACACAGCACACAGTTTTGCACTGATGTTAAAGCCAGAAGCGATCTGGAATTCTGCAGTTAATGAGTCAGCAGAGTGTTGACAACTTTTATGTACTACGTGACTCAGCACGCAGCAACCCCGATCTGCAACTTTAACTGGTCTGCCACTTCGAAGCTTCGTGGTTGCTGTGGTTCCTAAATGCTTATACTTTACAATAATACCTCTTACAGTTGATCATGGAATATCTAGGAGGGAAGAAATTTCATTCAATGTTCACAAAGGTAGACTACATGGCTAGGTGCTTGATTTTATACACCTGTGGCAACGGGATTGAATGAAACATCTGAATTCAGTGCTTACGAGGTGTGGTCCAATACCTTTGGCCATATAGTGTACGTGATTATGTATATGAGATCAACTCATTTTGACAGTGGCTGAGAACGGCTGATCATCCAGCAGCATCTGTAACATTGTCCCCTTGAAACCTTTCTACTTTGGCATCACCTGAAAGTAATCACTATAGTTTGGCCTGGTGGAAACATAAATAAAACATCACATCATTAGCAGGCAGTCTTGCCTGAAACATTACAGAAAAGAACAAGTCAGCTTTTCTGCAGATGTGCCGTTAAAGCTGCTGCCTGGTCCACTGTATACTGTACTGACCAACCCTCAGGCAGACAAAGCTGCTATCTGCACTTCCATATGTGGCACACTTAGGTTAAAAACAAGAAGTGAAGCTCACGCTCTGTATCTCATCAGTAAAGGAAGACTTGTGACTCATGAGAAACATTACAGTAAGTTTTTCTTCACATTTTGTCATATTTTTACTTTTACAGCTGTGGACGCTCATATTAAACACAGGCAAAGTTTCATATATTGAAATTAGTATGTTCAAGCAATCCATGTGAGCTAAAAGCTTTGGCTTCAGACTGCTCTAAATGTTTAAGACAGTTTTTGCTCCTTTTGGCTCTGTATGATGTCATATAATGTTAATAAGAAGCGTTGTCCTTAACATGGTCACCTCAGGCACACAGGTGTTGTTGAGAGCACCCAAGCCCCACCTACCTGCTGTTCAAACCTTGTGTCTGCCAGGGGCTTCAAGGAAGGGTGGACTTAAAGAGAGACGACCATATCTCTGACAGTGGGTGATCTGAGGGCCTGCACCAGGCCCAGTATAAGTAAATAAGGGTTATTTTAAACTGTGAATCATGCAAAGCAACTTTAGCTGAGTCTATATGGAGCTGCAAATGAGTATAATATGTCCACTTCAAATATACAGTACAGCCCTGTAGACATTAAAGGCAAAAGGCATGGCCCTGAGAAAGCTGTGCTCGAGAAAGACTGTTTGCTTATTTTTCTGCTTCGGGTAGCAACACTGTAAGACAGATTTTATCTACAATCTTTATTTCATTTCCATTTAATTGAACCCACTCTATGAATCCACTTTTGAAGAAGTTGATCTAAACACTTGAAAGTGTTTCATTCACAACTTTTCTCCATGCTGAGTGAGAAAAGTCAATATTTGGACAGAAGTGGGTTCCATCGAGCTGACTGCTAACAGGCCATAGTTGCAGGCTCTCTCTGTTCTCTCCACTGCTGAGATGTGAGAAGTCAGTCTGCCCCTGAGGGTAGCATGGAAAACTCCATGCTGACATGAGCTCATTAACATAAACACATGCATTTTGGGGGCTTTGGAGACACAGCAGATGAACACTCCAGCTCCAAGCTAAGAAGCGACCATGTTTATTATGAGTTATATCTTTCAAAGAGCTATAATTTTTTCAAGGGAACTTAATAACATCTTGTGCTGGACCTCTACACTCACTTAGGAAGTCTTGCATCAGTTACTGCTCAGTTTTTCTGTCTGATTGCAAGTTTCTGAAACATCTAATCCACTCACAAGTCCTCTGGTACTTTAGCACCAGCACACTTGCTGCTTTATAGCTCCTCGGTGAGCACTACAAAGACCACGGCTGGACCACAGCCTTGACTACCAGCTGCCAGAAATCACACTGGAATGACAGCATCAACTGCAGCACTTTAAGTGGCAGAGAAAACAAACTTTCATGTTAACTGCTGAGGCGTTTTTCAGGGTGTTTTACAACTTACAAGGCAAGAGACCCCAGAAGAACTTGAGTTTCTTTTTTGGTTTCCCCAGATAGTGGTACTGCCTCAAAGTGAAATTGCTTCTCTGGCAGGGTCTGAAGAAGTTGACTTTTCAGAGGCCCAGTTTCAAATCTACATCGCTGTTCCCATTACACTGTCTGCCTGTCATCAACCATAATAAAAAGAACTAAAATCACAGTGAAGATCTGATGGCGCCATATATTTAAAACCTGCTAAAATGGTCTGCCTAGCTTTGAGGGGGAGTATTTAATGAAGTTTGTAAACTAGCAGGAGGCTGATAAAACCAAGTTTGAAGGAGAGGGTTCAGGAAATAAGGACCAAATGTGCTGGTTTTTGAGGAGGGGGGAAAAAACTCCTCAGACTTCACTTTAGTTTCTCTTCACGAGAACACTTGTGTTGGCTTCATGGTGTCAGTTGCTGCGCCAGAGGCAAGATGGACAACAGTCAGCACACAGTTCTGTGGAGTGTGATAATGCCTGAGAGAAACAGAGGGAAAATGACCTGCTTTCTTCTGGAAGACACTGCAGCAAAACGCTACAGACACTATGATTGTGTTTGTGTGCTATTGTTGGCTTGAGAGCATACTTGAGAAGTACAGAAAAAAGACCTGCATTTCATGCAAGTCTCTTTGAACTCCACTGGGAACTTAAAACTTGAAAAGAGCTCCGACTGACACGAAACCATTACCCTCCACAAAACTGAGAAAATCTAAAGGGTGTCAAGCTCAAGCAGTCCCTACTGATAAAACTTGCTTCACTGTTTAAAATTAGAGCATGTATCACTGTTTTCAGGACTCCAACAAAAAAAAAAAATTCTTCCTACAGTATAAACAGAAAACGGATATCTGTTTTGGAATATTATGCTGATAAGATTTTTTTAATAAATAAAACTGCACAATAAAGCTTTTTGTTCCATTTTCTGTCAAGATAAACCCAGACTGCTTGAATAATGTTGAGGTCTGGACCCTGGGGAGGCCAATCCATGACTGATAGTGTTGTGTGTTTTTCTAGGTTTTCCAGGTTGACTTTTACTTCATTGGCAGTGTGTTTGGGATCACTGGCATGCTGAAAAATGGGACTGATGCCAATCATTCATTTTCCAGATGGTACTGCGTGGTGGATAAAAATCTGACTATACTTTCCTGGGTTCCTAACTACATCAGTTTTGACAAGATCCCGTGAAATGCGGTCCCAAACCATGACAGAGCCTCCACCATGTTTTACAGACGGCTGTAGTCACTCGCTGTTGTACCTCTCACCTGACCTTGTCTATACATATGGACCATGATTTGAACCAAAAATTTCAAACTTGGCTTCACCACACCATAAGACCTGCTGCCACATATTTTCAACCCAGTCCTCATGTAATTTGGCATACTTCAACCCCTTCCTTAAGAATGGCTTCTTGACAGCCACATTTCCATTGTGACAATTTCTAATGAGGCTTCAGCAAACAGTAGATGACTCAACTGAAGGACCAGATGCATCTCATAGGTCCTGCGTCAGGGCTTTGTTGGATTTTTTTCCTATTTCTAAAGGACATGACTTTCAGTTACTGTGCATTTGATTTAGATAGATCATTAGGGGCATCGCTTCTCCTTTTGCCCTCCACTTGTTCAGTTTCCTAAAATTTTTAAGGACACACTGCAGAGCATGCTGAAATATGCCAAGTTTTCAGCTGACAGCACTTTGAGAATCACCTTGTTGGTGCCAAGGCACTATTTTATGCCTGTCAAACTGTGTTATCTTTGTCCTTTTTCATAGATTACAGCTAAAGAAATGGGAATAAATGATGTGTTTTTGTGACAGGCTGCTAGTAACAAAGTGCCAAAAGATACAATTTATTTGCTAAGTTGTTTGTTATATGCAAACAAAACACTCTTTCATCCCTTGTGTTAGGTGGCTTTTTAATGCTTGAGTGACTCACAGGTCAGTTTTAGATCTAACAAACAAACAAACAAAAAAACAACAACCTGGGGCTATTACACATTTGCCTTACAAGCAAAAGGACCCTGGTTCAATTCCAGATGGGGGGCACAAGCCTCTCTCACCATGGAGGGTTGCATTAGGAAGGGCATCCAGCGTAAAACCTCTGCCAAATTACCAAACTGGATAAATCCACTGTGGCAACCCCTTGGGGAGAACTTAAGAGAGTAGCCAAAGGTACAAAACCTCTCTTGCTAGAAAGTCCAACAAGATGGACAGCAAGCTTACATTTCTGATGTCAGCACAAATTTCATTTTTGTAACCATTTTTCAACCAAAACTTGACCTCAAGCAAACATGGTCAGCTGACGGTTATTCAACATCTAAAATGTTTGCTGGGTAACAGAGTCCAATTCAAGGACAGTGGTCGAAAGTAAAGTGAAGGTTTTATGCAAAGTTCCTAACTACAAGTGTTTTGCAAGTATCCAGTTTCAGCATCACACAACTGATCTTAGGTCCTAAGTGAGTTAGAATCAATCAAGCTTGAGAGTCTCTGAGGTGGTAATGCTAAAACCAACAGAAGAGAGGTCTGTGTCAGATCTGTGAGTGAAAGTGACAACATGACAGTATAACCGCGAGGATTCACCCCTCCCGCAGCACCCTGAGCTCAAGCAGCATGCAGTGGCCAGGACTACAAATCAATAGTGGAGTTCATTAATGGAGAGGTAGGGCCTGTTTGGGAACAAAAGCTGTCAACAAGAGCCGTCGCAGACAATCTGGGCCAGGACACTCTGATGGATGAGATGGGCTTTAATTTCCAGGCATCCCCCAGTACTCTGACTGTTCAACCCCCTAACCTCCATTAAGGACAGAGAGAAACCAGTGTGTCCTTTAACCTCACTCCTTTTCACTATGCTGGACTCAGTTTCCATGACTCCTTTTACCCCGTCTCCAAATAAAATGGACTTGTTAGGCCTAACAATGACCAACAGGCTCCAATAAAGGGTAATGAATTCACTACCAAGTACTGATATGTACACACACAGGTCTAAACAGCACATAAAACTGAATAAAATAATTTTAGATCCCAACAAAGCCATCAAAGCCATGGGGGATAAGACAGATCATTTGAACTGATTGGGATAGGACTGGGAAGCTTCCCCTAGTAGATCATAATGAGGTGGCTCATAATGAGCCCTGGCCAGAGTCTGTCTGAGGATGATAACACAAACACTGCATTACGAGACCCTAGAGGCTGGACAAGCACCTCCCATGTGAAACAAAGAACTCCTGGGAATCACTGAGTTAGCATTCCCACATAGATAATCAAAAAGGATTTTTACCACAGTTAAAGTCACAAGCGAGAGTGTGTAATCAGGAACATGTAACATGTTCCCCACACACACTTTATTTATTCTATGTGTGGTCACTCAAGCAAGATTGTTATACTAAAACTAGGTCACTAAAAATCCAATAGTTCTTACGCAGTTTCTGTAAGAACAAATGAAGCTGGCTTTGCTTCAACATACTTGGCCTATTCTGGAGCCTTAACTACAGTTAAAGCAAAGTCAAGGGACAGCTGATAGAGTTAGGGTGAAGGAAGGAGACAAGACTGCGGTGATCCTGCCAGAAATCCCATTTCAATTACAGAAAGCATTAAGCTTCTTAGGTGGTATACTGAAGACTGGCAAAGGCGGCTGGGGGTTTAGGATGCTCACTTGGACCAGACGGCACATTTAGGCCATGTGTGTGAGAGAGCTCACAGATCCAACTGTGTGTCTCTAAAGCTATTAGATGTGGATTGCCCCTGAATCGATAATCCTTCTGTCTGAAGACTTGTTAAAACTTTCCTCCAGGCCACCTGTTCCAAGCGGGGGCAGCTGTTGCCCCTGACCAGGTCACAGCCATTAACACCAGCCATGCCTGGGATAGGGGCAGGAATCAAGACAGGAGAAGGTCAGGCTCTCCTCAGGCCTGGGAGCAACTCGAACGTCAACACAGGCCAACAGAATGGCACATATAAAATGAGATATGAGAGCAGATTTGTCTTTGGATGAAACGTTTCAAAACAAATGGTAGTAGAGAAGAACAAGTGTTATTTTGTTTAGTAATAACCAGTTATGCAAAGACAACGCTGGAAATTAGATGAGATATCATCTTGTGCTAACAAAAGATAATGTCAAGTTAGAGCATGTACCCATAATAACTGGTGGCTTGAGATTAGGCTTAGAGTTGCTATAAAGAGGTGAAAGGCTAAAGTCTCACAGCGGGCAATCATCAACTGCTTTTTTAACACTCATGAGGTGTTTTTTTTTCTTTTTTCAACAAGCCACATCACTGTGTTGCACCCCAGTGTCAGGAAAGTTAGCATTAGTCTGTGAGAACCAGACTACAGACTGGTATCGTCTACAAAGCAAGCACTACCAGTTGCCAATGCATACTGTGAATGCCATTTCCATTCCCAGAGATACTCAACAATAATCTTTCTACAGAATCAAGCTGCAAGTAATCCAGCATGCCTTACAATGCATAACTGGCATGCCAGAGTGATGGACCTCTGTTGGATGAAATAATAGCCAGTCTGAAGAATAAGGACACTAGCCTCCAAGAGTGAGTTACCCCCAACCGCCCTCAGCACCAGGCACAACCCATGAAAAGCTGACTTGGCTATAAATAACCATTATTCATCTGCGAAAAATGAATAAACTGGACAAAGAACTAGGGGACAGAAAGAGAGGGCGAGTGAGTGGGTGTAATGCAGAACATAAACCATGCAGAAGCTCTACATTGGTCATTTACGGATGCTATTACGTCAAAAAATGTATTTTTTTATCATTTCAGTAAACATGAGGCCATTGATAACAGCTTCAGACTGGGCCTCTAGGTGCTCTGAGTCACGGGCAGTTTAACTTTCTGGCTCAGTAACTTGAACCCCATTTCACACAAGTGCATGTAAGAATGCAAATTTCCAACAAAGTCTGAGGGGAAGTTAGTGGGTCTTTGACTTGTTAGCTCTCTAGTAAAAAACCTGTATCCACCAACGTGCAAGCAACAGCTAACTAATACAGTGTTGGTGAGTGGTCATCACTGGTGCTGCATCCTGCATGCTGTATGCAGACAGCTCCCTTACCTAGAACACACAGGGTATTTCCAGCACTAAAAACTAACCTGACACTCCTGAATTTCATGGGCAAAAACAGCTCTGGGAGAC
>VUQH01006152.1:0-15687 GCA_015106775.1 Etroplus canarensis | reverse complement strand
TTTTAAAATTAATAAAAAAAAAAAAAAAAAAAAAAATCAACGTCTTAGTAAGAATACTGACTGTGTGATTGTTCTGTACCTCTCATTTAGATTCAGTTTCACTGTAGGTGGGGAGGGAGTGGCAAGACTCTGAGGAGTTAGAGTTGGAGCTGTTGATGATTTGATAGAAAGATTGTTGAAAGAGAAAGCTGAAGGTGCAGAGGGAGTGTCAGAGGGGGGTTTGGAAGCAAAGGAGAA
The DNA here is from genome assembly GCA_015106775.1 of Etroplus canarensis. NCBI lineage: Eukaryota > Metazoa > Chordata > Actinopteri > Cichliformes > Cichlidae > Etroplus > Etroplus canarensis. The sequence goes on along the minus strand of VUQH01006152.1, from coordinate 15,450 downwards.
GCCTGAGGATCCTGAGCCAAAAGCTGCAGAGCCCCCAAGGGAGAAAGCTGAAGGGGCTGAAGTGGAGCAGGTAGTTGGGAGTGAGAAAGTGAAGCCTGACGGTGATGACGACACAGGAGCTTTTGGGACAATGCTGAACGGGGCAGCGGAGGAAGAGGCAGCAGGGGCTGAGGAACTGGAAGTAGCTGTTGGAGTAAGACCAAGGCTCGGGAACGCCGCTGAGGCAGATGGAATGGAGGCAGCAATTTTGGGTAGTTGGGTTGCCAAAGAGCCTGTGAACAAAAAATATATTTGCTTTCATTTGATGTCATCACATGTTGAACAAATTTTGTCAACAAGCACCAAGTTTATTTTTCAACAAGAAAGTGGATAAACCTACGAAAGGTGAACAAACTTTTTTCAATCGCATTTCTGATTTTAAACAAATTTGCACAAATGTTGACCCTTTCTGGATTATTTTGGCAAATCAAAAAAGCCGTTCTCCCAGCTTCAAAGAATAGAAGGCACTTGACAGTCTAGTAAAAGCTCACTGCATGGCAAAAACAGCTGGTCACATTTAACAAACGTCAGTGAGCATAACATGCAAACCAAAAAAAAACCAATTAAATACAAAATAAAACTAAAATCTACAAGTATGTCTGTTGTCTATTCTCTTCTACCATCAATAAACACTTACCATATAAGGCTTTCAAACACTGAGTACATATGTAATTAGGCCTGTGATGGCCACACTTGCAGTCACAACTATAAAGTCACTAACCCAATAAACACTTCAAATAACATATTTGAATTATCTTAGCTTTTGGATACATACTGCAAATACATGTAAACACATAAATGAAAACATTTTTTTAATTTCATGTATCATATTCTTTTATTTAGCATTTGTTGGAATATTTTAGTTCTATTTGCAGCATACACATTCAGTCAACTTCTGTATGTTCATCTCTGTTTAGTTCTTTCTCTTGTTTTACCAGTGCTGGGGGGTGTCCATTTGCCTGCTGAGGTCTGTTGGCATCAAACGAGCTAAAGACAAGCCTTGGAAAGCAGCATCATTAACCACAGGAAATACTAATTGGGATGTATCATTTGTTACCACATCATGGAGGGATGACTGGAGTCCTTTATCCTAAATATGTGTTTAATTTCTTTGTTCCCCGAGTTAGACATTTGGTTAGTTGGGGTTTGATTACTCTTCAGCTACATTAACTATCAAACAAACTGCCGGTTTTGTTTTTTGCCATTACATAGTTTGTTAGCGTTTTCTTCCCCTGTAGATCTAAATTGGTATGATCAGCCAGTATGTAAGATTCGTTTGTTGTTTATAAGTTCAGTTTTTGGTTTGTTTACCTTGAGTTTGGTTCTGTTACTTTATCATTCCATGTTGCCATTGTAACTTGTGTTTAGTTCCGTTTGTTTGAACTGCTTTTAAGTGCCCAGAAACAGTGATGGCCAAATGAAGCCTCATGAAGTTTTGAAGCTTTCCAGCCAAATGGTTAAAAAAAAAAAAAAAAGGTTCATTGCTCAAGGCGTCATGTGCACACAAACTCCCCCTGTTGGTCATAACCTTTATTGTCATTTCAAATATTCGTGATGGCCTCTTATCAGTCTCGCAACAGTGTCAGTATGAGAATAATTTTTTTCCCCCCATTGTGCTTGGACTTAGTTGGTTTCTCTTTTTGGAAATAATCTCTCCTGCTCTGAAGAAAACCCGCAAACCTTGATACACGTTTAATAAGAGACTCCTTGGATTTCTCAACACACGTTCCAAAGCCTCAGCACAGTGCGTCCCATCACTACACAGAACTATAATTTGACTTTTGTAATATTTATTTTCTGCAATTTTTGGGTAAAATTAAGTTTTAAGATGCGGAGTTGGTTACATATGCAATTTAACCTAAATGAGATTACGATTACTTCTTTAACTGACCCCCCATTAGGGGTCACCACAGGAGATTGTCTGCTTCCATTTTGCCCTATCCCTTGCATCACCTTCTGTCACACCAACTCTCTTGATGTCCTCTTTCACTACATCCATGAACCTCTATAGTCTCCCTCACTGAGCCTGGCAGCTCCATATTCAACATAATTAACCAGTCATAGTGCCCACATTTAAAGTCCCTACTTTCACCTCCATACTCCTACCTTCTCTCTCACTGCCTCGTAACACGCCTTTCCCCTATCCTCCTTCTTTGTCTTTGGCCAACAGTAGCAAAGTTCCCAGTGGCACTCTGCTGGTCAACAGCACAAGAGGTGGTCGTTGTTGACCTGGGCTTAGACTGATCCAGTGTGGCAATCTTATTATGGATCCACATTTGATTAGACAAGGATTTTACACCAGAGGGCCTTCCTGATTCAATCCTCCCCATTTATCTGGGCTTGGAACTGGCACTAGGACTACACTAGCTTGTAAGGATAGATTTGACCTTAACTCAGACAAGAGGTTAATCAGAAAATGATCAACGACATGCTTAATATGTCAATGCTTGTCATCAGCCTACAATGGCACAACAGGAAATATGACATCTTTCAAACACCATGCCATCTAAACATTACATTAGTGGTTGTCAGACGTTTTTTTGGTATGCTCCACTTCTGAAGCCAAAAAAAGTTCATGTCCCACACCACACAAAAATGCATCCCAAACATCCCACAATTTCCTCAATCACTAACAATAAAAAAGGATTCACACTGAATATGACTTAAAGGTGCATAGCATCAGTAAATTCCTGCTTGTTTCTTTTCCCTAAAAAACAATCTTATTTACTCACCCCATTTCCACATAATATTTTTTATCTGGTTGTCTGCACCCCACCTACAGTGGGGCCCAACCCACAGTTTGAGAACCACTGCATTATAAGATTAAAACTTGGGAAATTATTTTAGGCAAACAGTTTTCTGGCTTGCTTACCTGGTTTCGGCAGTCTCTCCCCTTCCAAGGCCAAGTTAGAAGGAGGTGAGACTAGCTGCTTAACCCCTGGATTGAGGTTGAGCAGAGCAAATGGGCAGAGTAATCCCTCTGTGGAAAGCATTAGCATTGTGGGCGCTGGGGGCAAGGTCTTCTCATCAGCTTGGTGAAGGTGGAAAAATTGGATACAAACAAAGTCAGTCACAGTAATTTTCAGCACAATGTATATAAAATAAAATATTAACAACATCTGAGCACAAATGAAGGCTAGATATCTAGTTGTTTGTATCTTTATGCCCTCAAGCTGTTAAAAAGGTATTCAGTTTTAAGATAGAAAAGGGACTATTCAGCTACAGAGACAACTGTCCTACAACTCTTTATTTGGTAAAACACAGTCCATTGCCTTCCTCTTCTCGCCAAACCCTGAAACATTCTCTACTCCTCACACCCACTTTCCTGTACTTTCCAAAATCTTGCTTTGTGTTGTGGGCTGCAGACAGAATGGCAAATCATGTCTAAACCACAGTTCAAACGTAAGACTGATTATTCATGATGCAAATTAAAGCTGCATTAGTCAGAGTTGATACTAGTCATTTCAGAAATGCCATAAAAGTACAGTGAACACAAAGTCCTCTTTGTTCTCTCTGTAACTATGTATCATATCTAAAACTACTATTCTCAAGTATAAGATCTCATTTTACCAAATTTTTCCAATAGAGTGCTTCACTCTCAGAGTGCAGGCCTACTTGCGGTTCCTAAAGTAGGAAGAGCCTGGAGGCAGAGCCTCCAGCTATCAGGCCCCTCTCTTGTGGAACCAGCTCCCAGTTTGTATTCAGGAGGCAGACATCCTCTCTACATTTAAGATTAGGTTTAAAACTGTCCTTTTTGATCAAGCTTATAGTTAGGGCCTAGTTATGCTGCAATAGTGTTAGGCTGCTGGGGGCTTCTTATGATGTGCTGGGCATTTCTTCTCCACCCACCTCTTTTCACTCCCCATGTATTTATTTGTGACTGCTGCATGTCATTAAACAGTGTCTTCCCATAGTCTGTGTCTGTCTTTGCTCTAGTTTCTCTCTTCTCTTTCCCCTGACCTCCAAGCAGTCAAGACAGATGGCTGCCCCTCCTTGAGCCCGGTTCTGCCGGAGGTCTCTTCCTGCTAAAAGGAAGTTCTTCCTTCCCACAGTCACCAAGTGCTTGCTCATAGGGGATTGTCTGACTATTGGGGTTTTCTCTCTAATACTGTAGGGTCTTTACCTTACAGCGTAAAGCACCTTGAGATGACTTTTGTTGTGAATTGGTGCTCTATAAATTAAACTGGATTGAACTGAAAATTGATTAACTGCCTGTCATCAGGGGATAACAGAATTTGCTGCTTTTTTTGGGTATGTGTGATTAATCTCACTGTATGTTGCATCTATATTCCTCCTATGCGCTGTACGCATGCCTTTAACATGGTAACTGCACTACTTTTTTAAAAATACACACATATATTTAATATACATAGACAAATACCCATTCAAGTGGGCGAATAAAATGCCAAGTAATATACTTTAAAGTTTTCCACAAAAAGTAAGCACGCAAAAAACAGTATCTCATGCTTTTCAGTTATGAAACTAAAGTTTGAAAGCTTTTTGAGAAGCAAGGAGATAGAGGGTAAGAGAGAGAGTGAACAGACGGGAGAGGCACACAGTAAACCTCATCAGCATTCTGCAACAGGATTGTCTGGGCTTTGTTGTTTGTTATGGTCCTCTAGCTTGTGTGAGCCATTTTAATGAGTGCATTTTTCCCTACAGATAACTCCCTCCTACTCTGTCTTTGCTTTTCCTACCTAACGTCTAACTTTAGATCAAGGTTTTGATCAGACTACAATCACACCATAATGTTGCTCAAATTGCAGTTTTTTTTTTCTTAATGGGGAGGGAATGGTAGAGGGAACAGGAAAAGATGTGACTAGACAGTAGCAGCAGCTCTACGTGAATGTCTGGCAGACTGGGCCAGTTAAGATAAAACAGTGTACTGAGATGATAGCTTATCACTATTCTTTACACATGCTGCAATACAGCACTGCGGTGAATGCTGTATGCACACTGAAACCTGACAGATTTGAGCTTCATTGGCTCATTAGGGAAGTTCTCACCAAAAAACCTTTAAAGTTGAAACAAAGGCAACGGAATGCACTACAAGAGCTAAAGCCGACTACAATGAAATTAAACTTAACTTAAAAATGACCAAAACTAAATTAACTTTTGTCTGGTGGCAGTGGAGACGTGCACTGTCTCATATCTCCTAACTGTGGTGAGAGAGGACTGAATTACGTTTTGTACAATGCAGCTTTGTGATTTTTTAATGATGAACGTCACTGTATGTCTTGGCAAAAAAATGTAGGCAGCTACGAACCCATGGCTCTATATCTGATAAACACAAACAAAAGAAACTCACCCAAGACTAATATGGGCCTCTGTGTTTCTGCTGACGTGATCAAGCTCTTATGACAGATTGAAAATCCATAAAATTGTCTCCATCTATTTATGTTTCCACATTTTTCTGCTGACTCACAAGTTAGATGACAGCTCACTACTGATCACCAAACTCACAATGTAAAAACACAATAAATCCATAGTCAGTCCTAACACAGCCCTGTTTCTCCAATATCCCAAATTTAGTGTGGACTTTTCAACAATGCCAGTACAATGACTCAAAGCTCTTGACCACTGCCAGGGCAATAGATTATAACTATTCATTAAGATTAACATTACCACAAAAGTCCCCAAACAGCCTAAAATAACAAAAGAGTAATACCAGATAGTTCATTATGCATCAACTATGACATTTAATCTCAGTGTATAACAGCTCTCATCCAACATTTCCAGAACTAGCTCTGGAGCAGTGGCATGTAACAAGCTTAAAAGTTAAAAGTTTACAACTGCCAGTATTTCACAGGGGTCAGTATTTTCAAAGAGGTTTTAACCAGAGCCAAAGGGAAGTCAACAACACTGTAATAAATATTTTAAACTATGTTTGTTTATTGAGGTTTCATTTATGCAAGCACTATACCCTACAAAGCGGGGCCGGTGGTGTAATGGTTAAGGTGCCGGGCTCATGATTGAGAGCATGTGAGTTTGAATCCCAGTAAGACCCCCACCGTGCCAAGACCCCTAGGCAAGGCCCCAACCGCAAATATGCCTCTGTCCACCCAACAGTAAAAAAAAAAATGAGTACCAGTAAATACTGGGAAGGTAATCTGCGATGGACTAGCATCCAATTTAGGGAGCTTCATGGCATGGAACCCCATGCCATGAAGCATGCCCCGGTTTCCTAAGTCGCTTCACGCTACAGATGGCAGGTTCGGACTTTATACCCTATAAGGACAGAAGTATTGGATCACCTACACATTATACTTACAGGAGATTTTGTGACATCCCATTCTAAATCCATAGGCATTGATATGGAGTTAGTTCCCACTTTGTGGTTACAACAGCCTCCACTCTTCTGGGAAGGCTTTCTACAAAATTTTGGAGTATGTCTGTGAGAATTTTTGCCCATTCATCCAGAATAATAATTATGAAGTCAGACACTGATGTTAGGTGAGAGTGCCATTTTAAATCATTTTAAAGGTGTTTAAAGGGGTTGAGGTCAGGGCTCTGTGTGGGCCAGTGAAATTCTTCTACACCAAACTCATTCAACCTATGCCTTTATGGACCTTGTTTTGGGCACAGTCATGCTGGAACAGAAAAGGACCTTCCCCAAACTGTTCCCACAAAGTTGAAAGTGTAGAACTGTCCAAAATGTCTTGGTAAATTGAAGCACTAAGATTTCCTTTCACTAGAACTAAGGAGTCCGGGCCAACCCCAGAACAACAACCCCATAGCATTATCCCTCCTCCACCAAATGTTACCGTTGGCACAATGCAGTCAGGAAGGTAGCATTCACCAACCCCCGATTTGTTTATCAGACTTCTAGATAAAAATGCGAGAGTCAACACTTGACAAAGTTTCCACAGTTCCAGACTCCACATAATCCAACACTTCGCATTGTGCTTGGTGATTTAAGGCTTGCATGTAGCTGCTCAGCCATGGAAACCCATGCCATGAAGCTCCCTGTGCACAGTTTTTGTGCTGATGCTATTGCCAGAGAAGGTTTGGGATTGTGCAATTACTGAGTCATCAGAGCATTGGCGACTTCTACACACCATGTACCTCAGCACTCAGTGACTCCACTCTAATCATATGTGGTCTGCCACTTGGTGGTTGAGTGGCTGGGGTTCCTACACACTTCCACTTGCATTAATACAGTGGTATTAGAGCTCGGCGATATGCGAAAAAATTAATATCACAATAGTATTTTTATATAAATCAATATCTATATAAGTTTTGATATAAATCAAATAATTTCTGTCAAGCTTAACATTTCCATTTTACTCCTAAGTGAGATGTGAAGATACAAGACAAATTTTGGCTTGAATATCATTTATTGTCTATCAGAAACTGAACATGACACATGTACTGAAGATCATTATACAACTACATTTCAAATAAATAAAATTGGTATATATACACTTAACTAAAATCGGAATTCTGTGCAGTCAGAAGCTTTCAGCTTTTACAGGAGAACATTAAAGTTGTTGGTCAAATAACTAAAAGTTTTAATTATAAAACTCTGAAATCTTAAATTAAAATTTTAAAGCTTTCAAGTTTTACAAGAGAACACAAAAGTAAATTCTTTGGTCAGTTCAAGTAAAGAAAGTCGGTATTAACTTAAAATAAAATTTAAATAATCTGCTTCTGTACTGTATCCTTGCTTTGCTTTCTAACAATTTGAATTTATACAAACCTACAAAGAAACAGACAAAAACATTCAGTATATATTCTCAGTACAAATTAAGTCCTCAGGATCAAAGAGCTTCTGCAAGTCCTAAACTTATGACTTCACCTGTTTGGTCTTCAGGAAAGTGTGTAGTTTAAAGACATTTGCTTTTCAGATTCCAGCCTTCATCAGTACAGTGGGCAGTGAGGCTTAGACACGGTTCCAATATGCGACTCTCTGCACTCTGTGTATAGCTGAGCCATCTGAGATAACTGGTAACCAGGGTTTGTTACTTTAATCACCTGCTTAAATCCCACATTTTTCACTATACTTACTGGCATCGTGATTCTTAAAAAATAAAGTAGGCTGTTGCCTCTGTGCTCTTACTGTGTTTTTTTGTTGCATGGCATGGGGCTGGAGAAAGTGGACCCTGTGGTCTGTGGTTGTTTCAGGAGCACCAGCAGCACCTGTTTGGGTCTGGGATGGTCTTACATTGTGTTCTAAAGGACAGCCCTGCTTCACACATTAAAGCACATCAGTATTATTACCGTCTTTGTGGGGACGTGTTTTGACAGTTCTCAGCTTCCTATCAGACTTTAAACAGCCAAAATATCTCCACACACTGAACTCCTGAACCGTTTTTTTCATCAACGTCCTCGTCTTTTGAGCATCAGGCTGTGTCCGTTGTCGTGTCTCCTTTAGTAACGCTGTCCCTCGGGTTTTCCCTAGTTATTTTCTCTTACCTCGCTCGCTTTCCTAAGATGGGGTGTACACTGCTGCAGAAGCTCAAACATTACCACGTGTCCTGATGCCAGCTGCTAGCCTAGCTCCACCCAACAAAGATGGCCGCAGCTATTTTTCACCTACGTGATTGGGTTGACTGACACTATTCTTCATTATGATTGGCTTTTCAAGTTCTGTTAAAACATGAATGGCATGAGTTCTACCGACGTAATATCGACCATGTCTTAAATTACTATCGAGCCAAAGTACTATATTCATGATTATCATTATCGTTTCATCACCCAGCTCTAAGTGGTATTATTGCAAAGTAGAGGCACTAACTGTGGAACATCAAGGAGAGAATAAATTTCACCAACTGACTTGTTGCAGTGATGGCATCCTATTTCAGTATCAAATTCAGATGAATTCAGTGAGCTCGTTAAAATGACCAATTCTTTCAAAAATGTTTGTAAACTCAGACTGCATTGCTTGGTGTTTAATTTTACACAACAGTGGCAATGGGACTGAATGAAACACCTGAATTCACTTATTAAGATGTGTGACCCAGTACCTTTGCCCAGATAGTGTAGATGTCATAACTGTGTCTTTTTGACCAATCAAATGGTCAGAACTAACACAAAAATGCATATATTTCCTTCAAAAACTGTAGCATAGACTGATACAACATACTCAGCCCCCAAAGGCCCATTCTGAATGAGGAAAGACTTTAACCCTAATCTTTATAAAAGTGACACCCCAAAAAAAAATTAGGCGCCAGATACTGAGTTTGGTAAATTACCTAAAAAGTCACCTTGCACATGCATTCTGAATGTTAAAAAAGTGTAATGAATCTGTACTTTCATCAAGATACAGGGTTAAAGACAGCTGGATTATTAAAATAACATGTACTACAAAAGGCATTTGTCAAATTATTTCTTAAAAAAAATCCTTACCAAGAAAATGTACTTTTTTTGAAAAGTACTTAACTAGGCTCTAAATTTGGGTAATTTGATGACCATCCTTGAGTTCTGACTTTGCTAACGGGAAATTAACTTCTGCTCAGGAAAGTGAAGAGAGGAAATACGCAGAAAATCACATTCACTTACAGATGCGGATTTCCTGCTGGCTGGTGTAGTCTATAGCTAAGCCAAGAGGCAAAGTGTCTTCATTTGTATCAGTCACTGGAAGCTCAGCTCTGCTTGAATCTTCTAGGAGCCAAACTTCCCACATCTAAAAAGAGATAACAATCAGGCATTGTCATCACAGTATAAAGACTGTAACTATTCAAACAAAATCATAGTAAAACAATCAGAATAAAATCAGGTTTGTTTTTTCATGCAACAATGATTATCACCAATGAATGCAATCAGTTGTAGTTTTAATCAAATCAAGTCTAATTCACTAAAACACTGATGCACTAACATACAATTGTTGGTTTTATTACTTGATAAAACTCCAGCACATCCACAAGCTAGCTTAAATGTCACCGCAAAAGACAGTTAAGTATTGGATTTTAGACTTGTTGGTGGAAGCTTAGCATATCTAAATTATTTAAAAGGAAAGTGTTTTGACTGAGGAGAACTTGGTATAACAGTTACGTAACCCTCCATTTTTGGATCATCTCAAAATGGCATTTTGCTTTTACCTAGACCAAGTAGATGTAAAAAAAAAAAGAGTTAATTAAATGAAAATACATTAAAGACACTTTTAATACATATCTACAGTAAAACAAACAGCATCTTCACCTATAACATTTTCAGCATTTTACTTGATCAGATACCTTGTCATCTTGTCTGGCAATGACGCTGACCTCAATGGAAGCTGCTGACGCTGCAAATACAAGGTCCCTGGATAAAAAAAATTATCAATGAGGCAAAGCAAAGCTTTCCATCAAATCAACATGACATTAACACTAAACAAACACCAAAAACTTTTCAAGTATAAATACTGCATTTTATCTCAAACATAATCAGTTTTTCAGGTCCTTGCTGTGGCATATTCTGTATCATATAAACTGGCATCGTTCTTACCAGTCCTCCACGTGACTGAGGAAGTAGTGGTGCTGACGCTCAGTGCAGCTGCCAAAAACACACTCACCAAAGTTCAGAAACTTTGGCTCCACTTTCTCATCCTTTTTCTGTAAAAATATATTTTTTTAAGTATTGCAGAGAGGAGGCTTATGTCAGCAGCATTATAATGTATCAATCCCACCATGCATAATGTGATACATGTGCATTTACATGTCAGCCAATGATGTTCAACTGTTTCTTATGAGCTTTTTTCTGATTTTTCCTTTCTGTTAAAATAGATTTGAAGGTGATGTTTTCTGTATAAGAATCAAGGGTCTCAGTATAGACTGTAAAGCCATGTGGTACAGGCAAAATTTTTCAGTTTTATAAAAAAACTGATTTGACATAACACAGCTTATATAGAAAGTTACATGTAAAAACTTCTAACCTACAACCTCAACCAAAGAAAGCACAAAAGCATTAAGTCACTGTTACGGTCAATGCTCACTTTAATGTGATGTCAGAGTGCCATAACACTACTCGCACTGGAGGCGAATCTAACTTGCTGCAGTCTTCTCCTAAACAACAGGTGACAGTTTTGTTTTATTTTTTAGGGTTTCTGAAGTTGCAGCAATCTCAGTTTGTGCCATCTGGGAATTTCTATGCACCTGCACGGATGTGTCATTCTGTACTGAGTGACTTCCTTGCATGCTAGTGCCTCCAGCCTGAACACACCAGGTTATGAAAACTGAAAGGTGAAACACCACCAAAGCACACCACACATCAGCAGTTGTGAAGTTTCTTTTGGCACTCGCTGCCATACAACGGCAAGCATGAGCTACCTGTGAAATGGTGAAGTTCAAAATAAAAATATCCACACTGCCTTAATATTTCTTCTGTGGATATTATCCTCAGCACTGAGACATTTCTGTAGTAATCCCTGTCTAAATAAACTTTGTACGAAGCTTTAGATGCATTAAACATTGATAAATGAACATTCATCTGCTATTTCACGTCATGGCTGGCTCATTCCTGCCATATTTCAGTACATGCAGGGATGATGTGCATATTTCTGAAAGAAAATGATTTTGGTCAAATGACTTCAAGATTCTAAAAGTGAATGAAAAGCAGCTTAAAGTGAATTTCTGAATGCAGTTTGGAAAATCAGCTAAATGTGTCCCAACAGTGTGACATTCTGAACTATTTTCACACATTGGAAATATATTCTTTAAATGCTGCTGAACAGAGACTTTAAATGTAAATTAGACTTCTAGAACTTTACATTGTTCCACCATCTACATAATCATAGGTCATATATTAAAGTTGCTGGATACATGTTTTCATCTTCAGTTACTGTGCCTTGCATTTAGTCAACAGTCAAATTACAGATGAAAGATAGATATAAAAATCAAATTTGATATAACTTAGGATGCCAAGGAAGGAAAATTAAAGTTCACTAAAAGATGAATGATGGACAATGAATGAATAAAATTTAATAGCGTCAGCATACTAATGCCTTTCTTGATACCTGAACTCCAATAATAATTCTACCCCAGTACCCTCACATGCGCTTTACATAGAACAAACACAGCATGAACTGTATGATTTAACTCTGATCAGCTTTTTCTGATAATGAAACTCAATTTTCCATTCACCATCTTCTGCAGCTTCTCTGGGTCTGGATCACAGGGGCAGCAGTCTAAGCAGAGATGTCTAGACCTCCTGCTCCCTGGGAAGGCAACACTGAAGCATTTCCAAGCTAGCTGAGAGATGCAATCTCTCCAGCATGTCCAGCGTCTGTCCTAGGACCTCCTCCCAGTATGACAGGCCCAAAACACCTCGCCTAGGAGACAACCTGAAGGCATCCTAGTACCTTACGGCTGCTCCCTTGTATTCTCTACCAAGGGGTTGCCACAGCGGATTAATCCGCACTGGTAATTTGGCAGAGATTTTACGCCGGATGCCCTTCCTGACGCAACCCTCCATGGTGAGAGGGGCTTATGTCCCCACCTGGAATCGAACCAGGGACCTTTCGCTTCAAAGGCGAACGCGCAAACCACTACGCTACCGGGGACTAGTAAGATGCCCAAACTACCTCAACTGGCTCCTTCTAATGCAGCAGCTCCACACTGCGCCTCTCATCCTATTTCTAAACCAGAGCCTAGCCATCCGTTGGAGAAAACTCATTTCTGCAGCTTGCATCTATAATGTAATTCTTTCAGTCACTACCCAGAGCTTTTGGCCACAGGTGAGGGTAGGAATACAGACCGATTGGTAAATCGACAGTCTGCAATAATACGGACGCCGAATCATTCAATCCATCTGCCAATGTCCTGTTTTATTCTCCACTCACTGGTGAACAAGAACCTGAGATCCTTAGACTCTTCCACTCGGGGTAGCAATTCATTCCTGAGTAGGCATGCCATCCCATTTTCAGCTAAGAACCATGGCCTCAGACTTGGTGCTAATTCTTAATTTTCCTGTTTGAAACTGTAACCTATCTCTGAGTTAATCAACTCAGGGTTCAGGGTTTGACTCAGAGTCTGTTAAACTTGCTTTCTAGATCAGACTCCAGACAACAATCCATATGTGATTTACTTGACTATCAGAATCTGGCATACTTACAGGAAGTGAGATCAACACTAACTCAGGAGGGGTCTCAAGTGATCCATCTCCAACAGCATATGCCACTGCAAACACATAGGTTTTCAGCCACAGGACATCCAGAGCTGTGAGGGAAAATGGGAAAGAGACATTCGTCACAGTCAAAATGTAACCACTGTCAAGACAGGAGGACTCAAGTCCTCCCATTCACATAGAAATAAAACATTTTGACTTATTACAGTCTAATAATAATGTGTCAGAAACAGGATGGCCAGTTTACCTTTGACAGGTTCACCAATATTGAAGAATTGTGGACATGGGATAACTTTCTTTTCTTCTAGTGCCTTTTGAACAGTGGAAAAAAAACATTTCCTTCAGCTTTCAAAGACTTTAAGGCACTTTAGTTTTCATAAAAGTGATTTATGTTCACTTACTGGTGTATACTGTTTGACTGTGCCATCTAGTTTTCCGGCAGCAACTTGCTTTCCTTTTGGACTCCAGCAAACTGTGTTAAACAAAGCAATTAACTATAATTGAGACACATAAGAAATATGGACAGCAGGGCAATTTAGCAATTATGTTAAGAGTCTCACTCACTGGAGGTGATTCCACTAGCAGGAGGTTGCTTTGCCTGCACACTGACACTGTCGGTAACATCTAAAATCATCATACTGCCATCAGAAAAGCAAGCAGCCAGCATGGATGCCTGACCAGGATTCCACTTCAGGTCCTGTACTAAGGTGCCAGGTGTTGCAGCTGGCTGTAGGGATGCAAATGGTAACTTCTGTGGTCTTCCCTGAAAAGATTAAAAAAAAACACATAAAAAGTAAACCCAAAATCATCAGCAGTCAAGATTACCTTTGGTAGCAGGGTACTTAGGCATAACAACTCAGTATTTTTTTTACAGTGGAATTGGTGAAATCTGGAATCTTGCTTTAATTTCTGAAATTGTTCTATTAAGTACTTTCCGTCTAATGGTTTAACCGTTGGCAGCATTTAGATGAGTATTTATAACAGCCAAGTCATAAACATGCAAATTATGCTGAAGAAATGAGTATCTACTGTAAATACACCAGACTGCTATTCATGTCCAGCATTTTGGATTTTTTTTCAACAATTCAACCTCTAAATTAATTTTTAAAAAAATAAGAACTGATCAGTATTTCTCATTGTTAGTCAGTAATGCACAACATTACCAACACTGGATTTACTGAATAACCCTGGTGACCCACAAACCTAACGCCACACTTTAAACAAAAAAAAAAAAAAAGTGGGTTTTTATGTCAGTAACAGTTTCCTGGCAAAACTTAATTATGATGTGTGGCTAACACACTGGCACATTAAGCTGAAAGATTTTAGCAGGTACCTTATTCATGAAGGTGCGGACATCATAGAACATGAGTGACAAACCAGCTTCTTCAGACGTGCCACACACTGACAATGTGAGTTCATCACAGCTGAGAGCCAAGTGGTGCAGAACCAGTTCCACAGTCACCTCAGCCAATGCTTGTATTCCTTTGACTAAAACAGAGAGGAAAATTTGAGTTGATAGTGAGAAAAATCATTATTGACATAAGAGAAAGGTATGTTACCAGTAATATGATAATACAGTGCAACAATAAAAAGATAAAAACAGTCATATTCGTACCTATTTCATTCGAGTTGCCATCAACCTTATCAGCAGCCAAAATATCTCGAGTTAAGTACACCTTGAATGTTCTGTCAAGCCCCACAAAAGTTAAACCATATTTGTTTGAGATGGTAAGTAGACTGGATCTGTCTTTTGGCAAATCTTCAGCAGGTTCAAATACTCTGGCTTTCTTCATCTGACGAAACTGAAAATCCTGCGAAAACATACAAGCACTCCATAAATAAACATTCTTGACAAAATAGTTGGTGTGTTTGTGGTGTGATCTCAGTTTTTTTTCATGTTTGAAACATAAAACAAATTTGGTTACTTTCAGCTTCACATGTGACAACACAGGCAACTATTAATCATCTAACACAGAGTTAAACTGTTTACAGCAGCGTTATCAAACTCATTTTGCATCGTGGGCCACATACAGCCCAATTTGATCTTAAGTAGGCCAGACCAGCAAATTTGTCTTCTTCTTCTTTCGGCTGCTCCCGTTAGGGGTCACCACAGCGGATCATCTGCCTCCATCTCATCCTATCCCTTGCATCCTCTTCCCTCACACCAACCCTCTGCATGTCCTCCTTCACTACATCCATGAACCTTCTCTGTGGTCTTCCTCTTCTCCTGCCTGGCAGCTCCACCTTCAACATCCTTTGTCCAATATATCCACTATCCCTCCTCTGAACATGTCCAAACCATCTCAGCCTTGCCTCTCTGACTTTGTCTCCAAACTTCTCAACATGAGCTGTCCCTCTAATGTACTAATT